>JAIUZE010006073.1:0-30445 GCA_022085475.1 Heliosperma pusillum
GGGGTCATATTATGACTTCCGACGAAGACGGGGCTCATAGTAGTTTTCCCTATAAAGACTAGTCTCAATTTTAATTTATAGGGGAAGGTCCCATCATCTTAACTTAAATTCATTTTAAGTGAACGAATGTCTAGCAACTCGAGAATGATTTAACTAAGGTGATAGCCCTAAAAGCGAGTGACATCTGTATGTCCATGATAAAATATTCAACCTATATGAATCATTTTACATGCATTTTATCAGGTGGTTTGGTTTAGGCGGAATATGATGCAGTTATCTATCATGTGAAGGAAAGGAAAAACGAGAATGAAAAACGTAAAAGAAAAACATGTCCTAGTGTGGCCTATCCTACCAAAAAGAATAAAATACAACTCGGAATCCAACAGATTGGACCCTCGAAGCTTGACTTTATCACCCTTCTTGGTCCATGCAGCGGGAGTGAGCTACAATCTCCATCTTTAGTCTTCTTTGAAATTACAACAAATAAAATTACATATAACCTATTTATTACAAACTAATTTCAAAACCCAAAACTAAAAATAATGGAGATGCGAGATCTCAAAATACATCCAAGACTATATTACCATCATTACGGTAACACAATCTACTAAGGTCACACTAAGTTACAACTGATTGTAAAATTACGTTAAAAATTCATTCAAACATTCCCAAAAACATTATAAAAGCATCAACTAAAATAAAACATTCAAGACATAATACAGTTATTACGATGTTTTATTATCCAAACCCCCTTTTAAAATAGATTATAATTATGTAATAATTCTGTAATTACCCACATCAATTACAATCTCGATTCATTTTACTGATAAAATGAACTCTCCTAAACATTTCAAACTGCTTTAAAATGTAAGATATTAAGCATATGTGAACCGATTCACATTAATTATACACAATCCGAATAATGTACAATTAAAGGCCAAAAACAAGAACACGAAAAACAGAAATTTTTCATCAAAAATTTCCGGCAAAAAATTTTTTTAAGCAAAACAGTCCTTATCGACAAAAAGGGAAAAATTAATATCCTTTCAAATGATAAACTCATTCAACATCATTTTCATTTTCATTTTAATCTAATCTTTATTAAATTAAAACATCTACAAATCTATTCTATTTTATTTTAACAGATTAAAATAACAAAATAAATCTAAATGAAAACGAATACGAAAGGAAATACGATTCTGTAAAGTACTCGATCGAGAAGAAATTAAACAATAAAGTCTCTCGATCGACTAATTCTTCCTAGTCGACAAACAGGGACCACGATCGAGTAGAAAACCACTCGATCGACCAAAACTTTTGAGCAAACTGATCGATCGAGCAAATAAACCCCTTGATCGACCAAACAATTCAGCAAAACTGCTCGATCGAGCAACATCAAGTACTCGATCGACCAACACAATTAGAAAACAGCTCGATCGAGCAAATAAAGCAGTCGATCGAGACAAAAACACACAAAAACTGCTCGATCGAGACACAAAAGTCCTCGATCGAGTCAAACACACAGCGGCATAAACAGTTTCGGTTTATGAAATCAAATTAAAACAATTTTGTGGCCTATGCTCTGATACCACTTGTGGGAAATCGTTATTACCACAATACAATTATAATAGGATTATAACGAAAAGTAATAATTTGATTATCGAGTCATAAACGAAAACAAAGAAAAGGTTTAGAAATCAACCTTCGGTCCTAGCAATCGGCGTAAAGAACAGAGATATCAAATTAGATATCCTCCTAATCGTTGCACCCAAGATGCTCCGAGAAATACCCTTTTCTTTTGCTAGAAAGTAAACCTTTTACTCAATCTCACTGTTGAGAAGAAGGTTTTTGTGTTTTGTCAAAAGTTACTGATAACTTTTGTCAGTTTTGTGTAATGTGTAGATGGAGGCTGCCTGAGAGAATAGAAAACTAGGTTTTGGAATTTCCTGTTTTTTTTCTCTATCCCTTTCCCGGCACCTTTTGGGTTTCTTTTATATGAGGAGATATTTTGGTCTCCTCAAAAATCACTACCCATTGACCAAAAACCGAGTGTATCTGGATACTTTCGTTTTTGGTCATTTTAGCTTCCAATATAATGTAATATATTATAATCGTCGTTTTACATGGACTGACATTATAATCCGTCATTAATTATAAATATCCGTATATTTATAATTTGCCAATTAATTATAACGGTTTATGTTTAATTAGCTTACATTATATACTATAATTAAATATAACTTTTTATATTCAATTTTACGAATTACAGTTAATTCGTCTCAGCTAACTTTCGTCTCATCATCACATTGACTACCCTTTTAGTCAATTACACTGACTAACCTTTTAGTCATATAATAGGGTATCAATATGATTATTTTCTCAAATAATCACATCTCTCAAACACATCCTATAGGTGTGACGTTTAGGGACCAGTTGATCACCGCCATCTGTATGACAATAACGTCAAACTTATCTAGCAAGCCAACCGTTATTGATAAACGTTAATCAACTGATTATTATACAAAGTATACCCTATGAACCTACAGAGATTTATTTATGTTATTGCACTAACTGGAGGACACTAGCTCCAACAGTTGCTTGGTAGAGCTACCATGCTCACAAGCTACATTCATTTTTTTCTTCTCCAATGGTTGGCTACTTGCTTGAAATTTTATAAAAATTGCAAGCAAGTCCCTAAAAAGAACCATTGGAGATGCTATTAGAATGTTTAATAAGATTATAAGTGTACATTATATCGACAATTAACATAATAAAGTAACTAATTACCGCGTAAGTTATTATTTGGATGAGGAAAAAGTTAATTTACAAATATTTAAATTGTATTATAAATTAAGAATGACCTCTGAAATAACTAAAATGACATATGAGAGTTGATTAAATTAGAAAATATCAGCATTATAAACTTTAATTATCCTTATATAATTAAAATAAATTAAAAAAAAAAAGATATGGATCCGTGGGTAGGGTCTCGATCTTAACAACAAGATCCATATCCAGATCCGCATAAATTTTTTAGGATCCATATCCGACCCATATCCACTGGATCCATAAAAATGAGATCCATATCCGCTCCACCAGGGTCCGGATCCGCGGATCTGGATAGGGTCCTGGATCCATTGTCATCTCTAGGCGTAGCCTTCTTTTGCTACTCTGTGTGTTTAGTCTTTTGCGTCCAGATTCATTGCAGCTACTCCAGTCAAAGGTATTATGACTGTCATAATCTCTGTAATTAAGTGCCTGATTTATGGCCTTGATTACAGGAATTTGTAATTAAGTGCCTCTTTAATGGCCTTAATTACATAATTGATTCTGTGGAGCGTTTTTTTCTCCTCTACTGACTACTGGCCTTATAAATAGTCAGTCCTTCATTCTGTTTTTACACACCGAAAAATACTCTTCTCTTCTCCCCTCTAAAATACAATCTATTATGTTCCTAGGTATAGTTACTGAAAGTTCCAAAGCTTCCATACACTAGTGGTGGTGTAAGGGTGCTGCAGTGTTAACTTTGGGGAACTACCGGCGTGGATCGATTACCACCTCCGTCGTGCCGTAATAGTTTTCAAGTCAGTGGATATTACCACGACACTGCAAGTTCTATAAACGATAAGTTTTATTCCTCCATTGTTACTCTCTTATTTACTAACAATTTGAAAAACTATTATTTTCTGCGTAACAATGGCTGTTGTGTCGAATAAGACTATTCCTGATTTGTCTAAACTGGAGCCATTAGATGGTAATAATTATAAAAGATGGTCTCAAAAACTGTCGATGTTTTTTCGAACAACTAGATGTCGATTATGTGCTGTCTTCTGATCCGCCTATTCCAATTTCTCTTAATTATGTTGAAGAAACCCCTCCCCTTGCTGCTACTATTAAGAAAAATGAAGAGTCTTTGAAAAAGTTTGATAAGGATAATAAAACAGCAAGATGTCACATTCTAAATCACATGACTAATACTTTGTTCGATCTTTTCATGGTTCATAAGTCTGCTAAATTTATTTGGGAGTTGTTAGAGAAAAAATATGGTTCGGATGATGCTAGAAAAAAGAAATATGTGGTTGGAAAGTGGTTAAATTTTTCTATGGTAGATGATAAACCTATTATGGATCAAGTTCATGAGTATGAGAATTTTTGTGCTGGTGTGGTTAATGAGGACATGAAACTAGATGAAGTTTTTTTGGCTAATGTGTTGCTAGAAAAATTCCCCTTATCCTGGAGTGAATATAGGAATCACCTTAAACATAAGAAAAATGATTTGTCTCTTCAAGAGTTGATAGGTCATATGCATACTGAAGAGGCCAATCGTCTTAAGGATAAGTTAGTTTTGAGATCTGTCAACACCGTTAAAGCTAATATTGTTGAAACTGGAGGCTCTTCAAATCTGGAGAAGTTTAAAGGTAAGGGTAAGCCCAAATTCGGTCAGGGGCAGTCCAAGGGTCAAGTTCAACCTGGTAAATTTGTTTACAACAAACCGGGTCAAGCTAAGACTGGGAAATACCACAAACCTGTCGGGAATATTCAAAAACCGGGAAACGTTGCTTGTTATGTATGCGGTCTAACTGGACATAAGGCATATCAGTGACCCCAAAAGAAAGGTGGTCCGATTGGTCAGAATGGTGCTCAAGACAATCTTGCCGAGAACCAAGATGTTATTGCTGCGGTCATAGTGGAGGCTAATCTGGTTGCTAATGCTGTTTATCGGATTTTGGATACTGGAGCATCAAGGCACTTATGTTCAAACAAGGAGTTATTTACCGAGTATGAAGAACTAAACAATGGTGAATGTGTCTTTATGGGCAACTCTTCTTCCGCTCCTATTAATGACAAAGGCAAGATCCTTCTGAAACTTACCTCAGGGAAAACCCTTGCTCTTAACAATGTACTTTATGTTCCCACACTACGACGTAATTTAGTTTCTGGAGCTTTACTAAACAAAGCTGGTTTGAAAATTGTTTTTGAAGCTGATAAAGTTGTAATTACTCGTAGTGGGGATTTTGTGGGCAAGGGTTATCTCTCGGGAGGTCTGTTTATTTTAAATGTTGCAGCTGATTCAGTTTTTAATAATAACATTGCATCTTCTTCTGCTTATATCGTTGAGTCTCTTGATGTTTGGCATGGTAGACTAGGTCATTTAAATGTTGATTCTATTAAAAGACTTAAAGCAATGTCTTTAATTTCTGATTTTAGTAAGAGTGAGTTCTCTAAGTGTCCTAGCTGTGTAGAGGCGAAGTTTTCTAAGAAATCTAGTAAGCCTGTTAAGATTAGAAACACCGAACTACTTGAGTTAATTCATACCGACCTAGCTGACTTCAAGAATTCAATGAGTCAATGAGGGAAGCACTATTATGTAACCTTCATAGATGATTATTCTAGGTTTACCAGAGTTTACCTTCTTAAGACAAAAAATGAAGCAGAAGATATGTTTATCAAGTATAAGAACGAGGTAGAAAATCAACTTGACAGAAAGATTAAGCGGATTAGGTCCGACATGGGTGGTGAGTATGGTTCTAACTTCCTGGTAAGTTGTTGTGAGAAATTTGGCCTTATCCATGAGAAAAGCCCTCCATATTTGCCCCCAATCCAATGGTGTAGCTGAGCGTAAAAATCGCACTTTAAAAGAAATGATGAATGCTATGCTCTTAAGCTCTGGCCTTCCTGATAATATGTGGGGGGAAGCTATTTTGTCTGCTTGTCATATTCTTAACCGGGTACCTCATAAGAAATTAGACAAAACTCCCTATGAGCTGTGGAAAGGATACGCTCCAAATTTGGGTTATCTTAAAGTGTGGGGGTGTCTGGCTAAGGTAGGATTGCCTGACTTTAGAAGACCTACCATAGAACCTAAGACTTATGATTGTGTTTTTATTGGCTATGCTCAGAATAGTTCTGCCAATAGGTTTTTGTCCTTGAGTGATAAATCTATTTCCGAGGCAAGAGATGCCGAGTTTTTTTAACATACTTTTTCTTTAAAGAAAAATGATGTGTCGCCTTCTAGTCTGTCTGTTTTATCATCTCATGTGCCTTCTAGTTCGTCGTCGTTTGACCTTGTTGTCGCGGCTAGAAGACGTAAGAGAGCTAGAATCGAAAAAACCTTTGGAGATGATTTTGTTTCAACCTTTCTGTCTGATGTCAAATCTTTTAGTTTGGTTAGTGATGAGCTAATGTCAGCTTATTTAATAGAAGAATATCCAAAAACATATGATGAGGCTATTGTAGAGTCTATTGATCGAATACGAAAGAGGGGGGGTGAATTGAGTATTACAAACTAGCCCCACTTTTTCGATTTATATGATATGTAATTAATTATTTGATCTTATGGATTAAAATCAACTAATTAATTAATCAAAGTAAGCGCGAATAACGAAATAACGAAAAGTAAAGAGATAAGAGAGAGGCACACGATTTTTGAAGTGGTTCAGTTTCACACGTTGAAACATACGTCCACTATTCTCGATTAATAATTTTTAGTACCTTTCTACGGATTACAAAAATTACCAACCCACTCGTATAATCAACACTATGATTATAACTCAAGGTGAGTATCGCTAAATACTCTATACTATCTTACGCTAATAAGAAAGTACAATATAACTCACACAAATTCCCGTTAAAGAATTGTAAGCTTATAATGATGTACTATTATCCAATAAAGTATTTCACTCAAGCGATTGATAATAATTGATGCACGACTCTTTTAAAAACAAACTCTAAAAATAATAAATATTTGCTCAAAGGTTTGCTTTAAAACGATTTTGGAAAATCAACACAAGTAAAATAATAGCCGTGTAAAATATGTGTATTTCGTGTGTTTTACAATTTGTATGTGAATGAGTATTTATAGTAGTAGAATCATAGTAGATCTAAAACCCTAGTATAATATTTAATCAAGATACTTATCTTATCATAAAATAATATTTGCTTATCTTTTAGAAATATCTTTATCTCAAAATATTATTTGGTTTATCTTATAGAAATATATTTATCTTAATATCTCAAAATATTGTTGTAAAGATATAGTAGAATCCTAGATTAGGTAAACAAGGAAAACAAACCTATGGAGGCCGGATTCCTAGCTCACGAAACCCTAGGAGGCACGCAACCCTAGGTGGCACAAAACTAGGTTTCCACGAAACCCTAGATGGCTCAAACACGAGGTGGGCTAATTAGGTTAACAACAAATTGAGATAGAATATATTAGAAACCCTAGGTAGCATGACAACCCATAAGTTGTATTACTAACCAATAGAATCTCATAAATATATTCTCTAATAAAACTTTTGATAAATATAAAAATACTCTTTCACTTTTGAAAACATTTCAAAACATTTTATTTCCAAAATAATGCATCAATATTTTATCATCCAAAGTCATAGACTAAAGCTATAACTTTTGAACATAAAATCTCTCGAATGAAATAGTTACCGAATGACGACCTATACTATCTAATCTTCACAAAGATCTTCAGTATACGGATCATCTTTTCATCTTGATCACAAAGACCCTCCATCTCGAGTCTTGTGTAGTTTGATGTAGATCTTGTTTGAAGCGATTTTCTTTAAAGTTATGCCTGGTTAGCTATAACTTTCATGTTCACTTCCAAAGTTATTCCTGAAGTTGTTATAACTTTGTCTCACAGACTTAATCAAAGTTATGCCTAACTTTGATCTTTCTTCTCATAATTGTGGCTAGCTATAATAAGACTAAAGCACACAATTACACGCATATGATATATCGAGTAAAACATATTATTACGTAAACACATGTCATTATCAAAACTATCAAATTGGTCCAACAGTTATGAGGTCTATAAATGCTAATTTTTGGAAAGATGCTGTTAAAAGTGAACTAGACTCTATTATGTCAAACCAAACTTGGGAATTAGTCGACTTACCTAAGGGTAGTAGACCCATCAGTAGTAAGTGGATCTTTAAGAAGAAAATGAGAACTGATGGATCAATAGAAAGGTTCAAGGCTAGACTTGTGGTTAGAGGATTTACTCAAAAGAAAGATATTGATTATTTTGATACTTACTCTCCCGTGACCAAAATTGCTACTATTAGGATTCTTATTTCTTTGGCTGCTATTCATAGTTTAGTTGTGCACCAAATGGATGTAAAAACAGCATCTCTAAATGGTGATCTAGAGGAAGAAATATATTTGTCTCAACCTGAGGGTTGTGTGATTAAGGGTCAAGAAAGTAAGGTGTGTAAGTTAAGGAAATCATTGTATGGTGTAAAACAAGTACCTAAACAATGGTATGAGAAATTTGACAGCACTTTGATAAAGGGTGGATATGTTGTTAACAACTCTGACTCACGTGTGTATTCTAAAAATTTTGGGTCAGATTGTGTAATTATCTGTCTTTATGTTGATGATATGTTAATACTTGGTAAGAATTTGAGTATTATAAATAAGACCAAGGAGTTTTTGTCGTCAAAGTTTGTGATGAAGGATTTAGGGGAAGTCGATGTTATCCTAGGAGTTAAAGTAATTAGAAACTCTGACGGTATTTCCTTGAGTCAGTCTCATTATGTGGAAAAAGTGTTGAAAAAATGTAATTGTTTGCTGCTAGAACTCCCTATGACCCTAGCATACATCTGTGTAAAAATTTGGGTGAAAGTGTGTCACAAGCGGAGTATGCTAAGATCATAGGAAGTGTAATGTTTCTCATGAATTGCACTCGACCTGACATTGCATATGCAGTTAGTAGACTCAGTCGGTATACTCATAACCCCAGTAGTGAACACTGGGAAGCTCTTCGTCGCTAGCTTAAGTATCTTAAAGGTACTATTAGTTTATGTTTGCATTACAGAAAATTTCCTGCAGTTTTGGAAGGTTTCTGTGATGCTAACTGGGTTTCAGGTAACGATGAGATATGTTCAACCAGTGGTTATGTGTTTACTTTGGGAGGAGGTGCTATATTATGGAAGTCTTCAAAACAGACTTGTATAGCACGCTCCACCATGGAGTCTGAATTTATTGCTCTTGAGTTGGCAGGTCAAGAAGCAGAGTGGTTGAGAAATCTTCTAGCAGATGTGCCTATGTGGGGGAGACAGGTCGCTCCGGTCTCGCTCCACTGTGATTCACAAGCGGCCATAAGTGCTGCTAAGAATAATGTCTATAACGGTAAGAGACGACATATTCGAATCAGGCATAGCGTAGTTAAACAACTCCAGAAATCTGGAGTGATTGCTTTGGACTATGTGAAGTCCAAAAGTAATCTTGCTGATCCTTTTACCAAAGGGTTGACAAGGAGATTAGTTCATGAGACATCGAGGGGAATGGGGCTTAAGTCTTTGTGTCAAGATCATGAATAAATCTTGAAGGGACTATCTAAACACTCATTCCTATGGCGTTTAACAATCCATAACCAGGTTTGGTGGTGCTTATGAGATGCACTCGATGGATTGTGTATATTGCAGGTTGGATTTGATTCCTTAATAATGACTCATATGAGAAGTTCTATAGAGAAGCACGAGAGTCACCTACGTGGGTGTGATGGTGTGATATTTATATGGTAAGACTATGAGAAGTCATATTTAACATACTCACTAGAACCAAGGAAACGCTTATGAGTAATGCGTTGCACTTTGAAATCGCGGAACAATCAGTATTTGAAGGTATGATATGTGTTGTGGGGGTCTCAATTCGAAGACCAACAAGGAATTAAAATCGAAAGATATTCATTTGTTGATAGTAAGTTGTTGCCCCATTTCACTAAAGCGTCAATTCAAGTCAAAAGACATTGAACGCTTAAGTGTCCAATCCTTCCTTACCCAGGAATATCCCCTTTGTCTTTCTTCGCCATCAGTGGGGGATTGTTGGGTTTTGATGGCTCAACAAGTTTTACTTGTTTTACTTGGCAATCCCACATTGGTGGTGAACTCCCTCCTCTTCTAGCTTTTATATGATACTTTACTTTGTATACTCAATTGTGATACATAGGAGTTTTGTATAGGTGTATGGGCTTGTGGATTGAGCCAAACACACACACGCGCGCCATGCCTCACCTCGCTGAGCTTGGGTCTTGGGTCTTGGTAGAGCACCTGCGGTGCGGGCGTAGTCTTCTTTTGCTACTCTGTGTGTTTAGTCTTTTGCGTCCAGATTCATTGCACCTACTCCAGTCAAAGGTATTATGACTGTCATAATCTCTGTAATTAAGTGCCTGATTTATGGCCTTGATTACAGGAATCTGTAATTAAGTGCCCCTTTAATGGCCTTAATTACAGAATTGATTATGTGGAGCGTTTTTGGCTCCTCTGCTGACTACTGGCCTTATAAATAGTCAGTCCTTCATTCTGTTTTTACACACCGAAAAATACTCTTCTCTTCTCCTCTCTAAAATACAATCTATTCTGTTCCTGGGTATAGTTACTAAAAGTTCCAAAGCTTCCATACACTAGTGGTGGTGTACGGGTGCTGCAGTGTTAACCTTGGGGAATTACCGGCGTGGATCGATTACCACCTCCGTCGTGCCGTAATAGTTTTCAAGTCAGTGGATATTACCACGGCACTGCAAGTTCTATAAACGATAAGTTTTATTCCTCCATTGTTACTCTCTTATTTACTAACAGCTATGACATGTCTGGCTTCTGCGTCTTGATGATTAATAACGAGATTTGCCGGATACAATGGGAGTGAGTTTGTTGGATATGATTCTACGATAGGTCTCCCTTCAGACGGCTTACTTCGTCTAAAGGCTTTAGACGTGCTGCTATGATCATTTTTGCGGTCAGATCTGACCATTTGTAAATGATCATCTGATTATAAAAATGGTCACATAAGCCCGTTTGAAATGAGATTTTGTGTTGATTCTAAGTTTTAACAACTCGTATTTTATATCGAACATTGTAGACATAAAACTGTATCGCATATTATTAAAATGGGTCAAAGTTAAAATACATTTTTGTATGGATGGGTCATGCCTTCTATTAAAAATTGGGCCAAAGTCTTTCCAAGTCCAAAAGAAAAAACATTTCCAAGTTCAAAAGAAAAAAAACTACCAAGTCCATTACAAAAAGAAACTATCAAGTCCATTTTCTAAAAGATACCCAAAACACTTTTTTTTCTTCTATAAATACAACATTTAGGCCCTGTTCTTTTCGGCTGAAACTGAGCTGAGCTGAACTGAACTGAACGTAATAGAGCTGAACTGAACTGAACTGAACTTAATGGAGCTGAACTGAACTGAACTGAACTGAAGTAAGAGTTAATTTATGAAGAGAGGAGCTGAACTGAACTTAATGGATCTGAACTGAACTGAACTAAACTGAATAGAGCTGAACTGAACTGAAATGAGCTGAAAATAAGTCAGAAAGAACAGGGCCTTAATCTTCATTTTGAGACTAATCAGCACAATCACAAAAAACACAAAACCTGAGATACACACTCTCATTGCCATTGTAAGATATGGTTTTTTTCAAAAAATGTCATTGTGTAATTATGTTTTTTATAATCTCATCTACAATATAATTCACCCATTCATAACCAAACACACTATTTACCTTTTACACATTTGTCAATACCCATATTGCAATGTAAATATCTTTAATTTTACATTGTAAAAATTATTTTAAAAAATTCGATAGTCTTATTGTATTTAGAAAGACGAATCATATAATAATTGATGATTAGATGTGGTAATCGGGTCGGTTATGGGTCGGGTCATATCGGGTTCGAGTTGTGTCTAGTCAGTGACGGGTTTCGGGTCAGTTACAGTTCAAGTCGAGTCAACTTTGGGTCGGGTCATCAACGGATGAAAAGTCGGGTCGAGTTATTAGCGGGTCAGTACTGGGTCGGTTATCAACATATATTTTATCTTATGTATATAGTTTGATGAGTAATTTTATGTTTAAACAATGTGAAGGTGTATTAATTGTAGTTTTAAGTGAAAATAATTGATAAATGTCAATTTAGTCCTATTTACGCCATTATTAAGCTAGTTTATTATCGGGTTGAGTGGATATCAAGTTACCGGTCAGGGCGGGTCAATTCAAGTTGGAAAAAATAAGGCTATATCGGCTCACCCAATTATCATATTCTATCGGACCGCGTTTTAAACGGGTCGGATCAGGTTTTACCAGCTCTTGGGCTCATACGGTGATACCTATGTGCAAGTGGTATCACTAGAAATTTTGTTATGAATGTTTAATAAGGGGAGAGAGGAAGACCTATTTGAGGAGAGTTAAGATCACAAATTCTCATTGAAGACGGCGTATATATATCCATATTTATTAAAAACGATTCGGATTTTCTCTTATAAGAAGGCAAGTGGGGATCCATTTAGTTCCACACTTATTTTTCTACTTGCCTTATTATGACAGGGAATTCGACCCGTCTTTATTGAAGACGGATATACCCGTCTTTAACGAGACTTACTTGAGTTAGATATGTTTGCATGCCTATTGCCTACCTTTCATATTATGGGCCTTTTGGCTAGGAATTCATTATTTTATGTACAAATCCTTGTTTGTTTAGGCTTTTTTTTGTTTCAAGATGTATTAATATACACGAATTGTGGATTATTTTACAAATAAGATCAGCCCAATAACCCAAAGTCTAAATATAATTGTTAATATACTTGTATAAAAATATTTATTTAATAACCTAATGTAATATTTTGATGACTTGTATATTTAAATATGTCGGTATTCATCCTAAGATGTCAGCTTATCAAAATAAATTGAAAATAAATTGAAATATTAAGTGTGGACTATTCTCCTATTGGGTCACTCATATACTTACTGTCATAAAAGAGAGTTGTTGATTAATACTCCCTCCTATTCAATATAATCTTCCCCTTTCATTTGAGCACTAAAATTAAGTAATGAATTTGGACCACACACAACATTCAACCCCACATACAATTAAATATGAACCACACAAACCACATAACCTCACATCCCAAAAAGGAAATAGGAAAGAAAACATGAATAACTCAAAGAGGAAATAAGGAAGAATAACATGAATAAGGTGGAGTATAATAAAATTTTGAGAGATTGGGCCCCTTCTATGTTGGACCATAATCAATTGCCCCTAAAATCACCCCTCAGGGTCGGGCCAATCAGTATTGGGCGAGGGCGAAATTTCATGCGGGCAGACATAGGTTCGTCAGGATCCAATGCTAGGGCGTCAGTTGTTAGATTCACCACAAATTCTCATTTGTGACGGGCACTGTGTAAATGTGACCATTTTTATGGAAAATGTAACCATTATATGACTGGTAACATTTTATGGATGATTACTTTTTATCATAAAATGGTCACATTTAGTCCGTCACAAACTTGTGACCGTCACAAGGGAGACCAACTGTAGATTCACATAGGCCTCGGGCTCTGCTCATCGAGCAGGAGAGAGTGTCCACATTAAAACTTTAAGTATGTTACATCCCGAAACCAATTGGCTATGAATTAAGTAGCTCTTTGATTTATAACTAAATCACACTTCTTTATTCCCCCAATGTGGGAGACCTGCATGAGATATCTTCATACACCCCTCACATGTAAGGTCTTCTTTTCGATCGCTCGATAGAAAAGTCATTCTTTTCGAACCTGTTTCGTCAGACGTGAATGTCGTTGCTTTTTGAATCCGCCAAAATAATGTTTTGGTTTCACTTTTTCACCGGACGGAAGCGTCGTTGTTTTTCGGACCCGTCTTCGCTTTGAAACGTAGGACTAAACATTGGGCTCTTCATTTATACTAAGGCACTAATAGGGAAACTCATAATCGAAAAGAACCACATCGCGTGAATAAAAATGTTTGCCTATATCAAGATGATAAACCCTCCACCCTTTTATGTTTAGTTTAATAATTATGAAATGTTTAAGTTTGTTATCTACAATTCTTGTAATAAAAAACTATTTTGTACTTCGTAGTTTTTTTTAAAATTAAATACATATCTAAATTGATATGGATTCGATGAGGCACTTATTATACATTTAATAATTATAAGTTGATCTTAGTTAAGACCGTCTTAATGTAAAACGTCTCGCAGCGCTATTGTTTACTTTAATTTTATTTAAATTCGTTGTAAGTATCATCTTAAGTTGAAACGGTCTTAAATTAAAAATTGTGTTCCTTAAGAGTGTGTTATTCTAAGTTGTACTCCTAACTAATAGGAGTAGGTAATTCGACTCATAATCAGAGGCAAAATTAAACGAAAGCGAGTCTAGACATTAGCTAGCATCTCCCATCATTCTAGTAAGCTATAAATTGTGTTACGAGTTATGACATTGTTTGAAAGAAATCGCTAAATAGCCAAATCGTAATCTTTAATTAGCCCCGTCCAACTTTTCATTAAAAAAATCAAAAATTTGGTGTTGGAATGTGGATCATATAGTGGTAAATCTAGAGGTAATCATGCATTAAGATTTGAGATAACTTATTAATTACTCAAGTTAGTATTATGGTACAAAAAGTCAAAAGCAATCAAATTATCAAATAACAAGTGGAAATGTAAATAACACTATTAAGGTAATTTTTTTGGTAATTGGCATTTCGATCGCTTTCAAGCTATTTAGGAATAATGGGTCTACGTCTTAACATGAGTCACCCGCTTGTCTCCTCAGCAAAATGGCATCATTTCTCTTTTTCTAAGACTTACATGGTTTTTTTTTTGTCTCAAAGCACCCGCACAAGTCGCTACCTCCACAAACGACTTCTCTTCTTTTTCTTCTAACGCTAATAGTTAGAGCAGCTCTTGGCAATAACAACCACTATAAGCCGCTAGGTGCACCCGCGGCTTAACTTCTTATCTTTGTATAAAACTTCTGGCCAAATGACAAGGGAAAAGCCGTTGGTGCCGTCACGACATCGCCTAAAAATTGGATACAAAATTAAACTAATGACGTGGACCATAGGCCCTAAATAGTTGGACACCAACGGCCAACCCCAATACTAGTTTGTCAAATAACCTCATTTTTTCAAAAAAAATTATGTTAAGGAGCTAAATTTAGCAGTAAAGGCAAGCAAATTGAGGTATAGAGGAGTATGATTATACACAAATTCTCATTTGTGACGTACTGACCCGTCGCAAACTTGTGACAAGTCAAATCTCCCTTACAAAGAGTAAGCGGGGGGCAAGTGGGGTATAAATGGAGCCCCCCACTTGCCTTGGCACTTACTCTTTGTGAGGGGGATAGCTTGCGACAGGTCACCCCATCACAAGCAAGACTTATTCATGATTATATGTGGGAATATCATCATCAGTACTACACCATTTCACTTGCGAAAACGGATTGATTGTTACTCAACAATAACCATTTGTTATTAGCACATTAAAACACTTTTTAACTTATCCGTTAGTACTTAATTCCTCATTCCAGTTATGTATAACCTTTCACTAAAATAGCTCTAAAAATCCATAATTAAATAATTGAGAGTTTTAGACAAAGGGAATACTTACCGGATGCCGATAGGCTCCACCGGGTAGTACACAATCTCGGTACCACCCTAATTAAAATAATGAAATAATAATAACTAATCATATAAATAACAAATTGAGCAAATTATATGGAAGGGGATAAAAGGAACACAAATTCTTGTTTGTGACGGGCAGTATCCGTCACAAGCTTGCGACGGGTACCACTTCCCCTCACAAATGACCCATTTAAGGGAAAAGGGGAAGCACATGGGAGGTGCCCCACATGTTCCCTCTACCCATTTTGTTAGAGGAAAAACCCGTCGCAAGGTCCGACCCGTCACAAGGGAGACCTACTGTAAAAGGAAACATGTTGTCTTCACACACAATTGACATATTGTTGCGATTAATATCGTCACGACAACGGCACACCCTAATACCTTTTGCTTGTTTGTTTCTCTTGAGACTTTTCAATAAATTAGACATTTGGATATTTTATAAAATGTTCATGTACATTATAACCTTGTATTTCATTCAAACTAAAGTTATGAAGGGATCTTTGATTAACAAACGATGTACAAACAAACAATCTTATCAAACCACCCTTCTAATTTACAATAAGTTTGTTGGAATATAAAACCCAAAACCCACCTGTGAGTTGTTCCACATTATTAGAGAAATAAAGAAGGTATCACTTTATAACCAAGAGGTTTACTCCTCCTATTGCCAATTGGTTTTAGGGTGAAACCTCCCTTGTGTTATAAAGTGTTTGGGTGTGGCCCGTGATAACTCAATTTTTGACGTATTTTTAACCCACATTTTATATCTTATTTAGTGTAATTAATAACCCGACTTAGTATTATTCACTCACTTTTGTAATAATATACAATTTCATTCGTCTTATGTTAATTGGGTTAATATAAGCTATTTTTCGGAATGTGGTACTGCTTTTGTCATGTTTTATCTTGTAGGAACCAAACGGAGCGAAACCATAACTGAGTCGAGTGAAAGAAAATAGAATTGGAGCAGTTGGAGTAATATTTCTAGAGTTGGGTTGTTTTATTTGGGCCTAGATGTTGACTCTTCACATGGGCCATGTAGCAAAGTAATGGAACAAGTCCATTATCCTAATTTGGAGGAAAAAAAGACTGAAGATAGGAAAAGAAAGGGGGACAAGGAGGGGCTCCACAATTTTTGGGGTTCAGTGGGGGAGCAGCCAAAAAGAAGAAAAAACGAGAGGAGAGAAGACGGAAGAAGAATAGGAGTAGAAGGGTAGGAGTAGGAGTAGAGTAGTTTACATTAAACACCATTTTTCTTCCTATTTTCATCTACTAGTTATTTTACAAGACTCGATTTTTATGTATTTTGGTTCCCTATTTAATTCAAGTCTTCAAATTTCCTTCAAGTCGGTATAATTTCTATCCCTTTTTTGTTCATTTCTAGTCTTTCTTATTTATTGTTTGGTTTGTTATTTAGTTAAAGTTCATGTCTTTATTGTAATTGGCCTTATAGATGAAATTTTAGGTTTGCCTTCTTTGTCTATGTTAGATGTTAGTATTTGTTGTGTCTAGATTTAATTTAATCTTATTAGACTAGTTAAAGTTTTAGTCTTTAGTATTTTATAATGCTTAGTATTATGTTTAGAGTAATTAATAATGTGTCTTATGTTAATTTAGTAATGATTAGTGAGTAGTATCTCAATAGGGTTCGATTAGACCCCGACTTGTTTATTTACATGACTACGTCTCGGTTTTTATGAGTTGTTGAATAATCGGTTGAGATTGGTTAAGGGAATTTGTATTGTTGTTTTTGTGTCTTGACCTTTCTCCTTGACCCTTGTCCACCGGTGGGAACCGGTTAGGTTTGGGATTATGGTTATTTCACTTGGCTAGTTTCACCGACTTAGGTTGAACACGGGAGTGGGAACCGAGGTGGGGTGCCCTTGACCTTCAATTAGAAGCCTACCCTTGGGTAAGGGAGGGGGATAATTGGGAAATTAGATGCGGACCTAAGGACTTAGACCATCGCTAGGATACCATGGGAGTGGGTTCTAGTTGTGTCCTAAGATACCGGTTGCGAACCCGGGAGGGAGGTAATCGGGACTACTTGTATTGACTGCGAACCCGGGAGGGAGGCGGGAGATCACTTGAGGCGTTTTCCTCTTAAACCGATTGTTTGACAACTAGTTAAAGAGACTTATGAATGTGAAAGAAACTTGTTGGTGGTGTAATCGAGCCCTAGGCCCTTCTTATTGTTTAGACCATTATTTTTGTTACTTGTTTAGTTAGTTTAGTTGACTTATTTAGTTTTTAGCTTAGATATTAGCTTAATCTTTACCACTTCATGATTTGCGTAGCTAGCTTATAATTTAAGACGAACTTGTACTCAATCCTTGACCTCTCTGTGGATCGACCTCGACTACCGCTACTACATTAGCTTAGTTGAGTTTATAAATTTTGTTTTGGCCGGGGGAGGGCGACAAAAAACCCCGCGTCAAAAATGGCGCCGTTGCCGGGGAGGTCAACGGATTGATATTAGTTAGTCTTAGATTTGTTAGATTACGTTTTTTGTTGTCATTTCAAAATGTTGTTCTATCTTGGTTTTCCTCAATATGACGATGAAGAATTTTGGGTTTATATTGATAGACTTATGCAATTTCTTGACTCACTAGATGACCATGGTTTTAGTGAGGAAGAAATGCGTCTTACAATTGAGTATGGAATGAATTGTCATGTTAGATCTTTGCTTGATTCCTTATGTGATGGTGATCTATCTTTTAAATCGGATGACGAAGCATATGATCTTTTTGATTGGTTGAATCGTGAAAGTAGGAAGCCTAATTTTTCTTTGTTGTCGAGTATTGAGGAAAATATTATTGTGGATTTTGATGAGGCTTTTGAGCCTTTGAGTGATGATGTTGTGGATGATGTGGTTGAGCGATTTGGCATTGAGCCCGTGTTATTCCATGATAATTATGAATTGGGTGAGGTGAGTGGTACACTTGATATGGATGAGGTTGAGAAATTTGGGGCATGTAAGGTAAAGCCTTTGAGTGATACCACCACTTTTGAGGATGTCTTTTCAAGGGAGGAGTGTGTTGATTTTGGTGAAACTTTGCTTAATTCTTGTGATGCTAACCCCTTTGAAGATGAGCCTTGTTGGGATGAGCATGTTGATGATTCTTGGGAAGTCCAAGTGGATGCTATCGAAGCCGCCTTAAATGGTAGTGGAAATAGTAGTTTTCTTGAGTTTTTTGAGTTGGACCTTTCAGAGAGTGAGTTGGATGACATAGAGGCCGCTTTTATGGATGAAATGGCCAAGAGTGAAAATGAAAATCATGGTGATGACACTTCCAAGATTGTGGACTTAGCTATTTCTTCTCCTCTTTTCTACTCACCTCCCTCCTTACAATCACCCCTTACTCACACTTGTGACCCATTTGAGAGTTTAGACTTGCCACCACCCACTTACTTTGAGAAAAAGAATGATGTTTTGAGTGATTTTACAAGTTTTGATCTTCCTCTTTTGGATTTGAAATTGAATGATGAATCTTGGACCGAATTTGATATATTTGGTGTCCACTTCCTTTCCCACAAACTTTTCACTAGCCATCTTACTTGGTTTTATGGATGGTCTTGTTTGGTTCTTAAGATTCATTATGACCACTTTCTTGAAGATTGGTCTAGTACCTTTGACAAGCTAATGAAATCCTTGACAGGATTTTTAGATGACTTACTTGCTTTATGTGTTTTGAGTGTATATATTCTCTTGCTTGTTTGGTGTTTGTGTTGTTTTAGTGTGTGTAGGTACCCCTTTTTAAGCTTCAATACCAACAAGAAGATGATGGGTAGAAGTAGAAGATTCAAGAATCACACGGTAATATTCTTTACCCATCCTCTCTTTTTACCTTCCCTTGTTCTTAGACATTGAGGACAATGTCACATTTAAGTGTGGGGAGGATTGTTATTGTTGGCTGGATGGAGTGGTTGTTGTTGGATTGTGTATGGATATTGGTGGTGTGATACTTGTGAATATGTGATTTGGAGTGTTGGCTGACTTTGGTGGTGTCTTGTTGTTTTTTGTCGTGTAGGTTAGTTAATATTTCTTGTCTTAGTAGTATCATGTGTAGGGTTACTTGTACTTATTGTGTATAATCGTGAAAATTCTTAAATTGTGAAAAATTTCAAAAATTTCCAAAAACTTGCAGTTTCTTTTTAATAATTTTGCTTATTCTATTTGATTTAGTCATTTTTCTAGTTTTCAAATTTTGTGAAAAGAATGATTTTTAAACACTTGAATCTACACTTTAGCATTGTGTATAGTCTAATTTTGTGTCATGGGGTGTTTGAGGGGTGAGCTTTCTACTGCCATCGCCACCTCTCCCGATGTGACGTTTCCTTGACTAACTTGACTTTAGGTGACCTTCTACGCTTGGCGAAACCACATTAAACCACATAAACCTACCCATTCACTTATTCCATCCAAAATCAAAAAAAAATATACAACTCCACAATAATTAGTGAGTTCTTTTCATCTTATGCAAACTAGTCTCAAAACAAATATCCCCAAGAAAACACAAAAAAAAAGGGTTTAGAAAAAGAAAAAAAAAAGAAGGAGAAAAAAGAGGAAGGAAAAGAAAAAAGGAAAACACCAAAAAAAAAGGGTTGGAAATAATTATCTCCTCGATTTATCACCATAAAGGGCCTACCAATTGACCGAGTCATGAGGAAGGAAGATAGTGGTGGTGAGTCGGCTCTCGTTCTCATTAAATAAGTCAAATAAGGGGTCAATTTCATTTTTCAAATGACTTATTTGCTAAAGGCTCACTTTACACTTTATCCACTTTTACCATATCGCCAAGTTTAGTCGGGATGACCCTAGTAAAGTCATACTCGTCTATAGTGTTTCTAATGTCGGAAGAGATCTCGCTCCATCTCCACCTTACCCCTTGACAAGTCCCAAACCAAGGTTAGAAGATGCACAATGAGACAATGTCGGTTTTAGAGTGTTTGATTGTTATCCTTTATGCTTGAATTGGATTTTAGAATTGTGACTTTTGAATTAGAATTTGCTTAGTCGCCTTGATGAGGGAGGTAACTTATTTTGGTTAGAAATGACCATTTTGTTTGATTTTGTGCTTAATGTATGGTTGTTTCGCAATTTTGGCAAGACCCTACTTGCCTTGCAAGGAGATACTCTACCTCATGGGTGTTTCGTTGTGAGTTGAAGGGACGGAGTGAGCCCGTTAATTGTCTCATATCGGCTATTATAATTCTATGTTTGTTTTGTCAAATAAATGCATTTTATCTTAGTTTATGAGCTTACTCGAGGACGAGTAAGAGATAAGTGTGGGGAGATTTGATAGCACTTTTTTTGACGTATTTTTAACCCACATTTTATATCTTATTTAGTGTAATTAATAACCCGACTTAGTATTATTCACTCACTTTTGTAATAATATACAATTTCATTCGTCTTATGTTAATTGGGTTAATATAAGCTATTTTTCGGAATGTGGTACTGCTTTTGTCATGTTTTATCTTGTAGGAACCAAACGGAGCGAAACCATAACTGAGTCGAGTGAAAGAAAATAGAATTGGAGCAGTTGGAGTAATATTTCTAGAGTTGGGTTGTTTTATTTGGGCCTAGATGTTGACTCTTCACATGGGCCATGTAGCAAAGTAATGGAACAAGTCCATTATCCTAATTTGGAGGAAAAAAAGACTGAAGATAGGAAAAGAAAGGGGGACAAGGAGGGGCTCCACAATTTTTGGGGTTCAGTGGGGGAGCAGCCAAAAAGAAGAAAAAACGAGAGGAGAGAAGACGGAAGAAGAATAGGAGTAGAAGGGTAGGAGTAGGAGTAGAGTAGTTTACATTAAACACCATTTTTCTTCCTATTTTCATCTACTAGTTATTTTACAAGACTCGATTTTTATGTATTTTGGTTCCCTATTTAATTCAAGTCTTCAAATTTCCTTCAAGTCGGTATAATTTCTATCCCTTTTTTGTTCATTTCTAGTCTTTCTTATTTATTGTTTGGTTTGTTATTTAGTTAAAGTTCATGTCTTTATTGTAATTGGCCTTATAGATGAAATTTTAGGTTTGCCTTCTTTGTCTATGTTAGATGTTAGTATTTGTTGTGTCTAGATTTAATTTAATCTTATTAGACTAGTTAAAGTTTTAGTCTTTAGTATTTTATAATGCTTAGTATTATGTTTAGAGTAATTAATAATGTGTCTTATGTTAATTTAGTAATGATTAGTGAGTAGTATCTCAATAGGGTTCGATTAGACCCCGACTTGTTTATTTACATGACTACGTCTCGGTTTTTATGAGTTGTTGAATAATCGGTTGAGATTGGTTAAGGGAATTTGTATTGTTGTTTTTGTGTCTTGACCTTCCTCCTTGACCCTTGTCCACCGGTGGGAACCGGTTAGGTTTGGGATTATGGTTATTTCACTTGGCTAGTTTCACCGACTTAGGTTGAACACGGGAGTGGGAACCGAGGTGGGGTGCCCTTGACCTTCAATTAGAAGCCTACCCTTGGGAAAGGGAGGGGGATAATTGGGAAATTAGATGCGGACCTAAGGACTTTGACCATCGCTAGGATACCATGGGAGTGGGTTCTAGTTGTGTCCTAAGATACCGGTTGCGAACCCGGGAGGGAGGTAATCGGGACTACTTGTATTGACTGCGAACCCGGGAGGGAGGCGGGAGATACCTTGAGGCGTTTTCCTCTTAAACCGATTGTTTGACAACTAGTTAAAGAGACTTATGAATGTGAAAGAAACTTGTTGGTGGTGTAATCGAGCCCTAGACCTTTCTTTATTATTTAATCCGTTATTTTTATTACTTGTTTAGTTAGTTTAGTTGACTTATTAGGTTTTTAGCTTATTTACTTAGCTTAATATCGATTCCTTCATGATTTGCGTAGCTAGCCTGTGATTTAAGACGAACTTGTACTCAATCCTTGACCTCTCTGTGGATCGACCTCGACTACCGCTACTACATTAGCTTAGTTGACTTTATAAATTTTGTTTTGACCGGGGAAGGGCGACAAAAAACCGCGCGTCAAAAATGGCGCCGTTGCCGGGGAGGTTAACGGATTGATATTAGTTTAGTCTTAGATTTGTTAGGCTACGTACTTGTTACTTGTTGCATGTTACTTGTGTGTTACATTACTTGCTTTCTTTTGAATTGTCTCTTCTTTGAGCATATATGGCGATGCGCGATTTTTGTAGACCCAACATTTCTCATATTAACCGACCTATTTATATTGGGGCTGTGGAAGCTAATTATGAGTTTGATGTAGGTCTTGTTGAGTTGATTCGACAAGATGTTTTTTGTGGTTTAGATAGCGATGAAGCAATTGAGCATTTGGAGACTTTTGAAGCAAATTGTGACCTTGTTAAGAAGGAGGGAGTATCGGAACAAACCACAAAACTCATACTTTTTCCCTTTAGTCTTAAGGGTGAAGCTAAGAGATGGTTATACTCTCACCCTTCTAGCACCTTTTGCACTTGGGATGACTTAGCTCAAGCCTTTTTAAACAAGTTTTACCCTCCCTCTAAAACCTCCCAAAGGAAACATGCAATTTATAATTTCCAACAAGGTGAGTTTGAGACTTTGAGTGAGACTTGGGATAGATTTAAGGGTTTGTTGAGAGCTTGTCCCCACCATGGTATTTCACCTTGCCAAATCATGCTTATTTTCTTTGATAATTTGCTTCCTTCTCTTAGAAACTTTGTAACTATATCATCCGGAGGGGCATTTGATAAGTTGAGCGTTGATAAGGCTAGAGCTTTAATTGAGACCATGGCTAGTGCCGATGAGGATCGAAATTCTATTTGGGCTACATTTAAGAGAGGACCACGAAGTAGAGTTGAACGTTGTGATTATTCTATGTTTGATGCTATAAGTGAAAATGTGGACTTCTCTTCTCTTGTGGATGTGCCTTATGTTCGATCTCTTGTTCCCTTTCTCCATGATAATGTGAATGAAATGCATGAGTTTTCATCTTCTTATGAGTTTTGTGGTGATGAGAAACATGTTCTTGATATATGTTCTTCACATGTATCCCCACCCCTTATGAATTTGAATGTGGTGGACGATGACGATGATGATGAGTATATGCTTAATTGTGAACCAAGTGCTTTGACTTCATCACCTCATGCTACTTGTGAGATAATGAACCCGTCTTTTATTGAATTTGATGATAAAGGGGTCATGGAGGATGATAAGGTAGAGGCTTTGAGTGAAATCACCCATGTTGATGATGTCTTTTTAATGGAAGAGGAGGGTGTTGATATTGGTGAAAGTTTTCTTGATTCTTGTGATGTAAACCCCTTTGATGATAAACCTTGTTGGGATGAGCATATTGAGGACTCTTGGGAAGCCCAAGTGGATGCTATCGAAGCCGCCTTAAATGGTAGTGGAAGTAGTTATCTTGAGTTTTGTGAGTTTGACCTTTCGGAGAATGAGTTGGTTGAGATAGAGGCCGCTTTTATGGATGAAATGGCCAAGTGTGAAGAGGAAAATCATGGTGATGACACTTTCGAGAGTGTGGACTTAGCCTTTTCTTCTCCCCTTTTCTATACACCTCCTTGCTTACAACCGTTTGTTACTCACACTTATGGCTCATTTGAGGATTTAAACTTGCCCCCACCCGCTCACTTTGAAAAAAGGAATGATGTTGTTAGAGAGTGGAAAGATGAAAAGGATTATGTTAAAGGTGAGCTTGGCAAGTTCTTATGGTCTTTTCCTTGGATGCTTATTTATGTAATATTCTCTTGGTGCTACATTTGCTTCTTTGTAGGTCATGCTCAAACATTTGATCGTCTCTTGAGGGCCTTGAGTGCCTTTGATGTCTTGATGTGAATGAGTTTGTTTGATGGTTCGGCGGGACCAAGCTTAATTCCGCGCTTCTTGGGAGGCAACCCAAGCATCTTGTACATATTTATGCTTTGGTTTGTTTTGTTTACATGTGTGTAGGTACCCATTTTTGTGAGCTCCAAATACCAACAAGAAGATGATGGGTAGAAGTAGAAGATTCAAGAATCACTTCACCTAATGAATGCTTGAAGATTGTGCTCACACGGTAATATTCTTTGCCCATCCTCTCTTTTTACCTTCCCTTGTTCTTAGACATTGAGGACAATGTCACATTTAAGTGTGGGGAGGATTGTTATTGTTGGCTGGATGGAGTGGTTGTTGTTGGATTGTGTATGGATGTTGGTGGTGTGATACTTGTGAATATGTGATTTGGAGTGTTGGTTGACTTTGGTGGTGTCTTGTTGTTTTGTATCGTGTAGGTTAGTTAATATTTCTTGTCTTAGTAGTATCATGTGTAGGGTTACTTGTACTTATTGTGTATAATCGTGAAAATTCTTAAATTGTGAAAAATTTCAAAAATTTCCAAAAACGTGCAGTTTCTTTTTAATAATTTTGCTTATTTTATTTGATTTAGTCATTTTTCTAGTTTTCAAATTTTGTGAAAAGAATGATTTTTAAACACTTGAATCTACACTTTAGCATTGTGTATAGTCTAATTTTGTGTCATGGGGTGTTTGAGGGGTGAGCTTTCTACTGCCATCGCCACCTCTCCCGATGTGACGTTTCCTTGACTAACTTGACTTTAGGTGACCTTCTACGCTTGGCGAAACCACATTAAACCACATAAACCTACCCATTCACTTATTCCATCCAAAATCAAAAAAAAAATATATACAACTCCACAATAATTAGTGAGTTCTTTTCATCTTATGCAAACTAGTCTCAAAACAAATATCCCCAAGAAAACACAAAAAAAAAGGGGTTTAGAAAAGGAAAAAAAAAAAGAAGGAGAAAAAAGAGGAAGGAAAAGAAAAAAGGAAAACACCAAAAAAAAAAGGGTTGGAAATAATTATCTCCTCGATTTATCACCATAAAGGGCCTACCAATTGACCGAGTCATGAGGAAGGAAGATAGTGGTGGTGAGACGGCTCTCGTTCTCATTAAATAAGTCAAATAAGGGGTCAATTTCATTTTTCAAATGACTTATTTGCTAAAGGCTCACTTTACACTTTATCCACTTTTACCATATCGCCAAGTTTAGTCGGGATGACCCTAGTAAAGTCATACTCGTCTATAGTGTTTCTAATGTCGGAAGAGATCTCGCTCCATCTCCACCTTACCCCTTGACAAGTCCCAAACCAAGGTTAGAAGATGCACAATGAGACAATGTCGGTTTTAGAGTGTTTGATTGTTATCCTTTATGCTTGAATTGGATTTTAGAATTGTGACTTTTGAATTAGAATTTGCTTAGTCGCCTTGATGAGGGAGGTAACTTATTTTGGTTAGAAATGACCATTTTGTTTGATTTTGTGCTTAATGTATGGTTGTTTCGCAATTTTGGCAAGACCCTACTTGCCTTGCAAGGAGATACTCTACCTCATGGGTGTTTCGTTGTGAGTTGAAGGGACGGAGTGAGCCCGTTAATTGTCTCATATCGGCTATTATAATTCTATGTTTGTTTTGTCAAATAAATGCATTTTATCTTAGTTTATGAGCTTACTCGAGGACGAGTAAGAGATAAGTGTGGGGAGATTTGATAGCACTTTATTTTACGTATTTTTAACCCACATTTTATATCTTATTTAGTCTAATTAATAACCCGACTTAGTATTATTCACGGACTTTTAGAATAAAATAGAAATTTAGTCGTCTTACATTAGTTAGTGTTATTTTATATTATTTCTCGGAGTTTCGGGTATTGCTTCCGTCGTTGTACTTTATAGGTACCTAATGGAGCGGAAACCGAAATAATCTAAGTGGATCAAGTGCACATGGGCCTTGTTGATTTCTTGATTGTGGGCAAATGTTTCACGTGGGCTTGGACACAACAAAGAAGTCAAGCCCACCTTTTGACTTCTTAGAAAGTGGGTAGGAAACAGAAGAGGAGAGGAGTTTTTGGGCAGAGGAGACGAGCAGCCAAAAAGGCAGAGGAAAAGACGCAGGAAGAAGAGGAAGAGAATAGGAGTAGGAGTAGGGGTAGATTAATTAGATAAAACACCATTTTTCTCCATATTTTCATCTACTAGTTATTTTACAAGACTCCATTTTTATGTATTTTGATTCTCTATTTAATTCAAGACTACAATTTCCTTCAAGTGGGTATAATTTCTATCTCTTCCTTGTTCATTTCTAGTCTCTCTTATTTCTTGTTTGATTTGTTATTTAATTAAAGTTCATGTCTTTATTGTTAATTGGCCTTATAGATGTAATTTTAAGTTTGCCTTCTTTGTCTAGTTAGATGTTAGTATTTGTTGTGTCTAGATTTAATTTAATCTTATTAGACTAGTTAAAGTTTTAGTCTTTAGTATTTTATAATGCTTATTATTATGTTTAGAGTAATTAATAATGTGTCTTATGTTAATTTAGTAATGATTAGTGAGTAGTATCTCTCTAGGGTTCGATTAGACCCCGACTTGTTTATTTACATGACTACGTCTCGGTTTTTATGAGTTGTTGAATAATCGGTTGAGATTGGTTAAGAGAATTTTTATTATTGTTGTTTTTGTGTCTTGACCTTCCTCCTTGACCCTTGTCCACCGGTGGGAACCGGTTAGGTTTGGGATTATGGTTATTTCACTTGGCTAGTTTCACCGACTTAGGTTGAACACGGGAGTGGGAACCGAGGTGGGGTGCCCTTGACCTTCAATTAGAAGCCTACCCTTGGGAAAGGGAGGGGGATAATTGGGAAATTAGATGCGGACCTAAGGACTTAGACCATCGCTAGGATACCATGGGAGTGGGTTCTAGTTGTGTCCTAAGATACCGGTTGCGAACCCGGGAGGGAGGTAATCGGGACTACTTGTATTGACTGCGAACCCGGGAGGGAGGCGGGAGATACCTTGAGGCGTTTTCCTCTTAAACCGATTGTTTGACAACTAGTTAAAGAGACTTATGAATGTGAAAGAAACTTGTTGGTGGTGTAATCGAGCCCTAGACCTTTCTTTATTATTTAATCCGTTATTTTTATTACTTGTTTAGTTAGTTTAGTTGACTTATTAGGTTTTTAGCTTATTTACTTAGCTTAATATCGATTCCTTCATGATTTGCGTAGCTAGCCTGTGATTTAAGACGAACTTGTACTCAATCCTTGACCTCTCTGTGGATCGACCTCGACTACCGCTACTACATTAGCTTAGTTGACTTTATAAATTTTGTTTTGACCGGGGAAGGGCGACAAAAAACCGCGCGTCAGACACATTTTTCGGACTTTTCCAATCCACAACTGCCTCAATTTTAGCTGGATCGACCATAACACCGTCTTTGGAAATGACATGACCAAGGAAAGATACCTCGGGCAACCAGAATTCACATTTGGAGAACTTAGCATACCACTTTTGGCGTCGAAGAACACCCAAAATGGCTCGAAGGTGATTAGCATGTTCTTCCTCAGATTTCGAAAAGATCAAAATGTCATCAATAAATACCACCACACATTTATCAAGATACTCCCTGAAGGTACGATTCATCTGATCCATGAATATAGCTGGAGCGTTAGTCAAACCGAATGGCATCACACTGAATTCGAATGACCATACCTCGAACTGAAAGCAGTCTTCGGATCTCAGCTTCCCGAAAACGGAATTTGTGATAACCCGATCTAAGATCAATCTTTGAGAAAGTAGAGGCACCACGTAACTGGTCAAAGAGATCGTTAATACGTGGGAGAGGATATTTGTTTTTGATGGTGACACGGTTCAACTCACGATAATCAATGCACATTCGCATAGAACCGTCTTTCTTTTTGACAAATAGTACAGGCGCACCCCAAGGAGCAGCACTAGGCCTAATAAAGCCTTTCTCAATCAAGTCATCAAGTTGGATTCTCAACTCTTTCAACTCGGAAGGCGCCATACGATAAGGAGCTTTAGCAATAGGTCCAGTTCCAGGAACTAGATCGATGGAAAATTCAACATCTCTTTCAGGAGGAATCCCGGGTACTTCATCGGGAAATACATCCGGAAATTCCGAACATAGAACACTCCTTCAAAGAAGGAAGAGAAGAATCAGAAGTAGTCACTACAACACATAGAATGCGTGATGACCCTTCTTCACAAACATTTACATTTTCATAGCTGAGATACCGTCACCCATTGTTTGCCTTCTAACTCCTTGATTCAGAAAGCACGAATAACCCCAAAGGACTTTTAAGAATAATCTTCTGGTCACGGCATTCAAATCGAGCATGATAAGTAGATAACCAATCCATGCCCAGAATAATATCAAACTCTTCAAGAGGAAACCGTAGAAGATTAGACGGAAAAATAGATCCATTTATGGATATTGGAATGTCGGAATGAAGATAAGAGCATGAAAATACATCTCCAGACGGTAAAGATATTGGGGTACTTTCCCCAACTGAAGCTTTGATAGGCAATTTATCGGATAATCTCATTGAAATAAAAGATAAAGAAGCTCCCGTGTCAAATAAAATTAAACACGGTAATTCATAAATCGAGAACATACCCGTCACTATGTCAGGTTGAGCCTCGGCCTCAGCTCGGCTCATGATAAAAATACGACCCTTCGGTCTCCCAGAAATAGTCGGTGTAGAAACCGTCTTCTTCTTATCAGGACACTCATTATACCTGTGTCCCGGCTTCTGACAGTTAAAGCACACAAGTGGCTTGTTGAAACAGCCAACACCCGGATGCATAGGCATCTTACACCGAAAGCACATACGACCCTTAAGATCGTTGTTGTTGCTTGGGAAGAATGGACGGTTTGCCGGAGTTGCTTGTCCACTCTGAAAGTTTCTCCTCTTGTTTGGAAAAGAGGGAGAAAAGGAAGGTCGGGAAACAGGATATAGTGGTCTCTTGCCATAAGAATTAGGAGCCACATACGATGAACGAGCCTCGTCAGCAATCTCCCGAATAGAACTCTCCGCCCAAATGGCATCATTGTAGATCGAGACAAAAGAAGTAGAACCCCTACTGATCTTCCCCTTTATCTGAGGAGAAAGTTTTCCCAGATAAAAGAAGGCTTTGTCTTCCTCTACTCTAATCAGTCGAGTGGCATAATGAGCCAACTCATTGAACCTGGTTGTGAACTCTTGAACCGAAAGAACTCCTTGTTTGAAGTCCATGAATTCTTTCAACTTCTGTTGGCTTAGTTCATCGGGGTAGAACCTCGCCTCCAAGAGCTCACGGAAACGAGTCCACCCAAAATTAGGCTCCAACTTCGAAGTAGGGTCCGTAAGTGACCACCACTGATCGGCTTCCTTCACTAAAAAGTGGGAAGCAAGGCGGACCTTATCCTCTTCAAGGACATCATAAAGAGAAAAGTTTTTCTCTATTTCTCGTAACCACTCAGAAAGTTTAACGGGATCCACTTCGCCATCATAGGTTTTTGCTTGGCTCCTAGATAGCTGTGAAGCAACCCACGTATAACTCCCGTGTCTCTCACGGTCGGGAATAGCATTAGGAATCGGATTTGCCTGTTGGTTTTGCTTATTTTGCTGGTTTTGGATAATAACGGTAAGAGCTGCTAAGATCGTGTTGTCAATTCTCGGAGGCATCTTGCAAAAGAAAAAACACAGATTAGTACTTATCATTTAGCAAGAATAAAGAGACTACAACATAGATCCTAATCTACCCATCTTACCCTTCTATCTCACAAGTTTATTATTTATTAAGGTCAAGTTATTTATACAAGGGTACACAAACGTGCTTCGGGAGCGATAATGCTCTGATACCAACTGTGACACCCTCAAATTTGCGGAAAGAAAAAAAAAATTTAACTAAATAAAATATGAGAATACATAACGAAGGTGTCATAAATAAAAAGGTTCATTACAAAACGGGAATAATATTATACAAAAGAAATATACAAGGCGGGAGACATATCTCCCGTATAAATACTGAAATAAAAGTGTGTTTAATAATATACAATCTAAGAACCGAATATAGGTCCAAGGTAAATACTTCGCTCGCTAGCTCGTCAATGTACCCAATGTATGCATCACAAACCTGCCAACCGCATTAAACATAAACACGGAAGCCACACCCGTCATGGGGA
>JAIUZE010006074.1:0-53372 GCA_022085475.1 Heliosperma pusillum
ATGCATAGACACAATGTTTTAAAAGCACAATTCCTTTTATCCAATTATCATCTTTTAATCAACCTACATGGCTACCCTACACCCTAGAAAAACGACTACTCACTCATGGTGATGTTTAGATCTAAGATGATGTTAATAACAAAAACTAGGATATACATGTTTATTTGATTTTGACAATATCTTAAGACTCTTTGATTGGCGATAATAACGACGCTAAATTGACAATCTAATGAAATGAAATGACGATTATTACGATACTAAAATGAATCTAAGATAACATGGATGGAAAATAACAATCAAATAGAAAACACAAAGACTTTAAACAAAACATAAAATAGGAATACCTAGATGACGATCAACAACGATAATGATGAATGTAAACAACCATAATAGAAATTCCTTGCATAGAATTGTCGATCCACGAATTACAATACTTGAACCATATAAAGTAGATTACAAAGATGGAATTTTTATTGATCTAGGCTAAGGATTTGATGTAGAAAAGACAGAAATAAACTAAGAAACTAAAGACAAAAAGGAAGAAGAAAATGATCTAGACAAGAGAAGAGAAGCTAGGTTTCTCTCCTCCTAATCTAGGGTTTCTAATCTAAAGAGAAGTGTTTCTAATTGTGTGTTTTGTACATCTCATTGTGTGGCTGAGGCTCTCTTTATATAGCAGTAGGGTTTCGTGGGGAAGGGGTCATGCATTCATCACATAGGACAAAAAGGAGGAAGTCGAAGCAAAAGCTCGGAACAGCAAGGATACCCGATCGGGTACACCACTTACCCAATCGGGTATGTAGTGATCTTGGTCAATTGACTTTCGTTTCATCTCCCCTTGCATATGACTTGAATTTCATTATCCCCCTTGTTCTCTTGAGTCGGATTTGTTGATAGGGTTTGATGTAAAATGATGATTCTTTTGCCTAACTGAGCGATCTTCTGACAACTGCGAAACCGTCTTTGCTTCTTCTTTCTTTTGAATCAGTGAACCTTCTTGAAATGCCTTTGACTTGGTCAAGCTTGCTTCTCAAATCGTCGTGTTCTAGGCAAATGCTCGAGAATATAGAAAAAGGGCGTAGAAACGTCACTTTCCCTACAAAACAGGTTAGAACATAGGAATTCGCCTAGAAGACGATATTAGCTCATAAAATGGCTTAGCAAAGCACAAATGACATACAAAACTGAGCTAAATTGGGGGTTAAAATCATACAAATATTCACTTATCAACCATCTTACCCTTCAACTTTCTCTTTTAATTGGAATTCATGGGTTTTTGAGGATCTTTCAACTTGTTCTCACCCACCAAAGTGATAGCATGCAATTGTTGGTGATGTGGTTGGCAATCCTTAGGGTGGGAGCCTTGGATCGGTAGAGCATGTTCCCTTTTTGAACGTTAATGGGTTCTTGGTTGGCTAAGTAAGAATCAAAATTTCTTTGTTGAGCTTGGACATTAGAAATGTCGGATCTCAAGAGTTTGATCATTTCTTCCGTATTTGCCTCACGTTGCATAGCCCTATTCTCCATACCCTTCAAAATTTGTTCAATGGAAGAGTTGGGTTGTTCAATCGAGGGGGGTGGTTGTTGGAAATTTTGTTGATTTTGAGGATTGTGATTGTTGTTTTGATTTCGGTTGTTGTTGTTTATTTGGTCTCTAAATGGAGGAGGGACATAGGATTGGTTGCTTTGATGTGAAAATCTCCTAGAGTCGGAATTTTGGCCTTGGTTGTTGTTGTAAGACCTTGAATGGTCGGGTTTAGGAGGTGGTTGATATTGAGGAGCTTTATATTTGGGGTCCAAGGGTTGACCCTCATAAGAAATCCTCGGCTCTTGATTGGGAAATGCCCGGTAGATTGTTTCATGACGTTGATAGGAGTACCTTGGTTGATCTTGCAAGGAATAACAATCTTGTTGAAGATGGTCATCTCTTGGAAAGGATGGGCACAAGTCATATGTGTGGCCGACACCACCACATGTGTCACAAATAGGTTGTTGAGAATAGGTTCTTGGAGGAGACCTTGGTTGCTCAAGATAGTAGGCTCTAGCATGACTAGGTCTCTCCCCTTGGATATGGTGAATTTGTCCCTTGCCTCTTTCCAACTCCAAATTATCAAACTTCTTTGATAGCTCATCCAACTTGAGTTTTGTCTCCAACTCAAGCCTACTAGGCCCTTCACTCTTACCCTCGCTCTCTCTCGAACCATAGCTATTCTCCATCTCGGAGATGTTTTGAATTATCTCCGTGATTTAGGCGTTGTTCATCTTGTCGAAATTTCCCCCGGAGGCCGCCACTATCATCTCTAGAAATCTTTGCTCTAGAGTTTGAAAGAATATTTGGGTAGTCAATCATTTCGGGATACCATGGTGAGGGCAAGAGGTTAGAAGATCTCGAGACCTCTTCCAAGCTTCACTCAATGTCTCATAGCCTTTTTGCTTGAAAGTTTGGATTTCATGTCTTATCCTTGCGGTTTTTTAGGGGGGTAGAACTTGGTGATGAAGGCTTTTGAGAGACTAGCCCAAGTGGTGAAAGTTCCCGGTTCATGGGAATTCAACCATTTCCTTGCATTGTCCTTCAAGGAGAAGGGAAATAGCATGAGCAAGATTTAGTCTTCGGTGATCCCATTCCTCTTGATTGTTTCCACCTTCTCCTTAAAACCTACCAAGTGCTCATGAGCATTTTCATTCTTCAACCCATGAAAGATGTCTTGTTGAATGAATGAGATGACATGATGACGGAGTTCAAAAGTGTTGGGAGCAATAGCTCCGTAGTTGATGGCCGAGCAAGACCGGTTGGGGTCCGGCCTATTGTAGTAGCCCATAGGTTGGTCCGCCATCCTTAGGGTGAAAGTGTTGTTTGTTGGTGAAATGGGTGAAATTGGGGAATTTGGTGAGTGGGTGTTGTTTGAATTTTGGGGAAAAGTGGGTGAATTTATGGGTGGTGTGGTTATGGGAATGTTTGTGGGTATGATGAGGGGTGATAAAGTGGGAGGTGGTGTTTGTGAAGTTGAAGGCTCAATTTTGGGTGGTGGAGTATTTATGGAGGTAAGAATAGGTGGGGATCCTCTTAAGGAAGTAAGAGCTTGTCTTCTTCTAGCCCGAAAAGTTTTCTCTATCTCTTGGTCGAGAGGAAAGAGTGGCCCGATGTAACACCTGCTCATATACTCAAAATAGAATCAAATGGCCCTAATGCACCTTGATGCACTAGGAAAAAGGGAGAAAACAAGTAATAAATTGAATTAAGCCTAAAACCAACTAAGCTACCTTATCCTATATCGCCGTCCCCGGCAACAGCGCCATTTTGACGCGAGGTTAGTCGCCCTCCCCCGGTCAAACAAATAACTCAACTAATGCAGTAGGGTAGTCGAGGACGAACCACAAGGACGGTGATTAAGGCTCTAAGGTAAGTTGGTCGAATTCTAGTTTAATTCTAGCTAGAAGCAAATTGGAGGTGATTAATGCTCAACAAGACTAACAAGAAGGTAAATATGCGATATAAAACAAGAATTAAAAGGAACTAGGGTGAATGTGTTAATTAATGTAAGTATAGGTCAAGTATGGTGGGGGTTAGGACTAGTCTAATGGTGAGTCTAAACATGTCTCCACCTCTCGGTGCAAGACGGATTAAAAGACAAGCCTCCACCTCTTGATGCGAGACGAACCCTAGTCTAAGGTCGATTGGGTTCTCGCCCTAACTTCCCCTTAAACATCAAACACACACACAAAAACAATACAAGTCTAAGCTCTCGCTCAAACTAGTAATAAAACATGGAAAAGACTCAAATTAATCATTCAAGCATTCCAACAAACACCTTGTGTGCACAAAACAAGTAGACTACCAAAAGACTCAATCTTTATGCCCAATTACCATAATCGACCCATAAACCTAAAATAAATCCCCCATCTTACCCTAGCAATACACTACTCACTCATATTAATAAAGGAAGACATTAAAGGTAAAGACTTTGATATGAAAAAAACAAGAGAAGACATATTCAACATGAAAACTAGGTAAATAAACAAGAACAAGTAATTAAAAGACAAGTAATGAAATAGAGATGAGAAATTATACCAAACTTGTAAGAAAGATTGAAACTTGAATTAATAATGGAAGAAAGAGTCTCCTCTTGTCTTCAAATAACAACCCAAATCTTCACTAGTAACTAAGAGAAAGACTAGATCTAACAATAACTAACTAGGAAATTGAGTAATTATCACTAATTAAGAGAGATTAGAGTACTAATTAGGGAGATATTCCTTATTAATTACTAGGGTTCTTGTGTCTAGCGATGTCCGTAAGGTTGTCTTAGGAGGAGGGTATTTATAGGTTGGTAGGATTAGGGGTCAAAAGAAGAAGGAAAAACAAAATTGCGGACTAGAGGGTCCCAGCCAGCCGGTCGGCCGCCGGTGGCCTGGACCGGCTGGCGCCCCTGCTCTTTCTTCCTCTTCCTTTCTCTATGCGACGTCCCTAGCCGGTCAGACCGGCTGCCGGTCGGCTAGGCCGGCTGGCTCCCTATTCTTCATTCCTCTTCTTTTCTTCATGCTCCTTCACAATGTTTCCCCAGCCGGTCCGGCCGGCTGCCGGTGGGCTAGGCCGGCTAGGCCTCCCTGCTTATTTCCTTTCTTTTCGTTCAACAATTGGGGGGGTATGTAGCCAAGTCGGTGGGCCGGCTGCCGGTGGCACCATCGGCTATCACCCCTTCTTCCTTCCTCTTTCTTCTTTTCCTCTTGTGTGTTTGTTTTGTGACGGTTTCTCGGTTCACATCCCGTCTCGTCCTTGTCTTGGCATATTTTCTATAAGTTGAGATGGTAATTAAATAGTATTAGAGTACGCGGAATGAGAGCCAAAATACGATAAAACCGACGCTAAACTAAACTAAATACGACGAAACATAAGAGAATAACTGTGACAACCCTCGCGAATGCGGAAACAAAACATAACAAGCATGCGATTTATATAGCGGAAAATACGGTATTTTTAAAAACCTTTTTACATGCCAAAATAAAAGTACGCGGAATGTCAAATATATACAAACTAAAGTAGAATATACTACAAGAGACGTAGTCTCTCAAAACGTGATCAAACATAAAGTTATTAGCAAACTAGCTAAGAAATGTCTAGGGGTGAATCGTCAAGGCCAACGCTCGCTAGCTGACACCCGAACCCAAAAACAACTAGCAAAATCCATCCAATCAAGCAACCTGTTCATCCATGAAAAACATGAACGCCACAGTCAGTGGGGAGTAACTCCGGGTTTTCCCAGCCATATCACAAATAACATACTTAACGGAAATACATAAGTAGAAGCATGCATATATATACATGTGAATTTCGAGAAGGAAAAATAGGCATTTCAATATTTAAGATATAGGCACATGAAATACAAAACCGTAACCATCAGAATATAGATAGACTCGGGGAAGACACTCTAGGAAACCATACACTCACTAGGGCTTGCATCTCACCGTTAGCGGCATAAGTTTGATAAGATTAAGATTCGACAAACAAACCATGACAAGTCATCCAAATATCAGAAATAATCAATCATATAATCATTCATCCAAACGTACAATACGTTGACAAACATCTCTCACGGTAAATGACACGCACTAGCACCATGTACATGGCAAGTATGATTAAAATCGCATCCACGGGATGACATTTTTCTGAACGCATACACGATTCATCATTTTGTATATGTAGAATAATTTCCTCCTGGTAGAATGACGATCATAATACGGTCCTAGTCTAAATCTGGCTAGACTCTCGGAATCACATTTTCCGATTCGACATGCGATGACATTTCGCATCCAAGACTCGGTCATACATAGAAGCCGAGTACCCCAAATTCGGTCAACCTTCACGATAGAGGCGGAAAAGAGCACAAGCATCATAAAAAGCGGTACGCTACATGCAATGACACCACCTCGCAAGTATACAACATTTGACGGCCGGGTCGATCAACGCAAAGCGTTCGCCTCCCAACAACGTCGTCCTATGCCCACTAACACATGCAATTAAGCAGTAAGGATACACTTCTCGTTCCGACATTCCAGCCTTACAAACGAAGAGGTAGCCGGGGAATGAGAGGACAAAGCACTTAACAATTAGTGCTCAAACCGTAACATGTGTAAAACCGACTCAAAGTGGGATATATGAAAAACCGTCACACAACATGTGATATAAGCATGATATAAATGTAACAATGATAAACATGAGACAATACGTGATTACATAAGCATTAGACCAAGTTTAAGAATTATAATGAATAAGAAACATAAATCTCATCTCAAAACAACAAGTTTGGAAACAATTAAAACAAGGGTCCACTTCAAAAGGTCATAACTATAGTTATAGAGATGCAAATGTAGAAATTCCAAATGGAGGAGATAGATTATCCTCTTACGGTTGCAACGGTAGGTCACAAGCCCAAAACAAGAAATTAACGAAGGAGATATGACCATTTTACAAAAATGGGTCTGTACAGGAAAACTGCAGTCGTCATGACCGTGACTTGCATTTCACGCCCGTGAAAGGTCTGTTACGCAAGGGTATTGGGTTTGCCTCTTATTTCACGCTCGTGACATATAGGTCACGCCCGTGACTTGGGTCAAGACATCTCTATTTTGTTCTAAACTCAACCATGGCTTCCCCAAAATAGATCCACACACAAGTTTAACAACAATGAGTGATTGAAACCAACAACATATGCACGAAATCATCTTTACTTCACTAATAAACATCAACTATCATCATCAAACATCAATACTCAATAACAATTATCAACAAATAATAACTATCATCAACAACACAAATCCTATGAATAATCATCCTAGTCTAAATACGTTTACTAACATCAAAAACACATTAAACCACGTATTGATATCGAGTAACCCTTCACCGTTACCTTTACGCGTCTTCAATCGATTCCTAAGTCTTTCTCTACTAGATAGTAATCTTTGTCGGGGTCTTGAAGGTCTCCAACTATACAAAGACGACAAAAGATGAATATAATTCACCTTTGAGAAAGACGAAAAAATTAAAAATGAGAAAGACGGTAATTTTATTACCACATAAGGTAGAGGACGATGAGAGCGAAATATTATGATGAAAATAAGGAGATTTTAGTGAGGAATGAAGGAGTAGTGAGGAATTTGAGTTGATGCATAAATGGAGTTTTGGGTTTTGGTGGCTTGGTGAGGATGAAGGAGTAAGTGGAAAAGAATGAGGGAGTTAGGGTTTAGAGGAGGTATAAGGTGAGTAAGTGGAAAATATGGGAAAAAGCCCAAAAGCGCCTTAAGGCGTAACTCACATGGAATTTCGAGTAAAGTCCAAATACGAACTCGGATTTGCTAAATTAGACACGGTAACTAAGTTCTAGACTAAATCTAAAATTACGCTGAAAAGTATCCGTATAATATTTTTAAATTACAAATAAGGTACATTTGCGGGTGTTACAATAACGAGGGGAAACGGTCTAAAATAATCGTATATCAGCAACTTACATGGAGTCGACTTGTGTGAAGAGTTGATGGCCTACTCCCTTTGATACCATAAATGTGACACCCTCAAATTTGCGGAAAGAAAAAAAATTAATTTAAATACATAACGAAGGGTGTCATAAATAAAAAGGTTCATTACAAAAGAAAATTTATATTATACATAAGAATTATACAAGACTGGAGACATATCTCCCGTATAAATACGGAAATAAAAGAGTGTATAATAATATACAATCTAAGAACCGAATATAGGTCCAAGGTAAATACTTCGCTCGCTAGCTCGTCAATGTACCCAAAGTATGCATCACCACCTGTTCGACCGCATTCAATATAAACACGGAAGCCACAGTCAGTGGGGAGTAACTCCGAGTTCTCCCAGCCACGAAATGTCGAGTTTAATGAAACATGAATAACATAAAAGCAATGTATATGGAAAATACAAAACTTAAAACATATATGATATGCTTTTCATGTTATGAAACAGATAACTAACAAATAACCTAGCATGTGAAAGCTATCATGTGAAACCGATAATAAACTATAACTCGAGGTAGGGAAGCTGGTATGCTAGCTCAGAGGTTCCTCTCAGAAACATGGCCGTGATACACTCAAACCCTAATCAACACGTATCATGTGAATCAGTTAACAATCGTTAATCCAAACTCTATCAATCCTAGCCGGCTTGCATCTCACCTTCTAGAACTCATAGAATCATACAAAACATGAAAGACCAATACGTCTACAAACAGGCATAAGTTCTTAGTACCGTCCATAGTCGATTGTAACTCGAGGCTATACCACAAGGTAGGAAAACATCCTAGTCCTAGACTGATCAGACCTAGCGACAACAGCTATTCCATTCCCCGTCCCATGACATAACCGTACATGAGAAACTCTACTAGGCGACCCCCTAAGCAGAGATGGCTAGTACTTAAGCTGGCTCCCTTCCCAAAGCGGAAATCTTAGGATGCCATGCCCCGACTTGGGGATAAGCCCCCAGGCCCGGGACACAAAAGCTATTAACCATGAACTATATACTCGTTAAAGACAGTACCTGCCTATCAATGTCATGGTCCAATATACTCATTTAGAATTAGCATGGTCAAGACGCCATATACTCATAATTCTCTATGGGTACTTAGTCAACACGACACCAACCATATAATTAAACAGTCACGGGAAAACATCCTATCATGTGACTATTTGCAAATAAATCATATTCAAATATCATATCGCCTCATATCTCCTAAGGCTAATTCCATAATTAAATACAACCTTACTTGAAGACAAATCCCCGACCCGAGTCCCGCGACGGGTCATCAGTCAAATCGGGGCTGACTAGATCTTAGTTTGACCAAACCCGTTGGATCAAAACGGCTAGAAACAGAGTCTTTATCACATAGACATAAAATCAACATATTCATTACATGTTATTTTAATAAAGCTTCTAACATGTGAATTATTAAATCTTACGTAAAACCCCGCTTGACTTAAAGGATATCAAAATAAACTACGATCTTGTCTTATAATTTCTAACATGTGAGAAATAATAATTTTATGAAAAACCTTTTTAATTACATATTTTACTTATTAATATTTCCCACTTGCTAAATATTACAAAACACGATAAAAATGACGATAACTCAAAAACCGTCACAAGTCCCAAAGTGGGACCCACGGGCTGAGTTGGGCCGGACCCCACATGGGCCTGTTTTGGGCCTTACGGCCTGATTTGGGCTAAAGTGGCTGTTTTGACAATTTTAGTAAAAACCGTTTCTAATTAATTCCCGCATGCTTATCATAATTAAAACCCGTCAACACAACAACATAACAATCAAACATCGACACAACCCAAAGACCCAAACCCGGACCCACCAATGACCAACCCAGACCGGCTGGACCGGCCTGGACCGGTCTGACCAGCCTGAACCGGCCAGTTCAGCCACCACCATAACCGGCCACTTCAATGGCCACCACAACAACCACCCCAAATTAATCCTAACATCATTTTAATTAACAACATCCATTTTTAACATCCAATTCAACCATCATGCATACAAAAATCATGATTATAATTAAATCATACTAACATGTTTAGAACACTAACATATTAAAAATTCCATACAACATATAAATAATACTACTTAACCATGTTACTACTTAAAAAGCATTAGTAACCCTAATATGAACTAAAACAATAAGAAATAAGCTATGTGACATGTATATCGCGAGTAACTCGGAATCGTTACCTTAGCTAGAAAAATCAATTAGCACCAAAATAAGAAGTATAAACTAAGAAACCCGTCTTCTAATCTTCCCCTAATATATACGAGTCACCAAACTCGTCTTCAAAATCTTCCCCTAGAAGAAATGACAAGAAAACATTATTAGAAGTAAAAATAGATTTTCCATAATTAAAGTCTTGAAAACGATTTTTGACGGAATTGAAATATAACCGTACGTGAAGATGAGGAGCGAAGAGGAGAGTCTAGAAATATAAATTAGGAAGGATTTAATTAAGAAATGAAGATTTTATGAAGGTTTTGCTCAAGAACGATGAAGAACGGTTGATGAACGATGAAGAACACGAAGAACGATTAAATAAAGTGATGTTTGGATCTTATTTTGATTTGTTGTAAAGTGAAAAGTTGTTGGTGAGTGCTAAGTGGAGTTGAGCCGTGTAATATAGGCCAAATAAAGGTGTTGAGTTTTGAAATTGTTGTTCCGTAATTGACTCGCGTTAAATAATTATTTTACGGTAAACGATTAAATATAATTAACGATAAAGTTAATTATAACAAATATCTAGATATTATGATTATTGTATCCAAAAGTAATGAAAATATCAAGGCCATTAGAGGACTTTTGAGCCGTGTGGTATGGTGAGCAACGGGTCTGTTTTTGCTCGATTTGCGTACGTTTCGTTAACTGATCGATAAAGTTGAAAATATCTAAGATATTCTTATTAGTTTAATCAAAAGAATTAAACTATCTCATGTGCGTGGAAAACGATGACACGGGCGCGTGACTCATGCCAAAGTCGAGTTTCGATTTTGTTGCGCGCATTACTATGCGTCGGGAATAGTTAAATGACGTTCGGTTAAAACCGTAAACGTTATTCTTTAAATTCCGAATAAATTCAAAATAATTATATTAAATTATGATAAATCTTAATAAATCTAAATAAAAATAAATCAAAAATATTATTTTTTTAAATAAAATTTCGGTCCTCAAACTTATGAGGCGAGTCGGGAAAAAGTCAACGGAAGTCAAAGTTGACTGAAAAGTCGAGAAAAGTCGAAGATGACTTAAAAGTCAAGAAAAGTTTAGGACGACTTAAAAGTCAAGAAAAGTCAATGACGACTTTCAAAAAGTCAAGAAAAGTCAAAGACGACTTAAAAGTCAAGAAAAGTCAAAGATGACTAAAAACGGTCTTTTCATGAAATCTCTCAGAAATTCCAAATACGAACGCGGAATTTCAAAATAAGACTCCGAACAAAAATTCCTATTTTAAAAACTTAAGTTCTACTGAAAAGTGTTAGTAAATATTTTCACTAGAAAAATAGGGTATATTTCGGGTTGTTACAGAAGGAATAACCTTCTTTGGCATTGGATGTTGCTCGGATACAATAGTGGGCTTGGAAGATTCCACTAGCTCAATCTTAGAAAGCGGCTTATGATTGATGACAATTCCACCCTCAACAGAACCATGACCGAAAGAACTTTTTGATTTTAATTCATCCTTTATTCTCTTTGATATAGCTTTTTTTGTCCAAGTAGACAATGTGGGATATTGTCTACTTACTGTACGAACCATAAAAACACACCTATCTAAATAGATAAAAACCAAGACCATAATAGGCCCGCCAAACCAATTCTCCTTGACTGTTTTTTCTTCAGAAAACTCCTCCTTTTGCCACGACAAAACTTGCTCAGCTAGTTTCTTTTTTATGAAATTACACCAATTATACTTCAAAATCAAAGACGTGTCAGATAGGCTTTTAAGGATCCGCAGACTTGCCTTGTTGCCTTTTACACCACCTAAGAAACTTGAGAAGATGTATACAATAAAGTTTCTTTTGAAACTGTCACCACTATCAATTTGTGTAGAAAGTTTCCTAAGGATGACTTTAACGTCAATTAGATCACCTTCATATTGACTTTTGAAGTCCTCCAAAAGAGATAAAAACTGTGGAGACTTATCTCCGATTGGTGCTTCATCAACTACCAGTGGTCCCATTGGTATTCCCATACAAGCATGTATGTCTTCCTCTAAAATAGGAAGATTGCCATCCAACAAGCATCCCTTGTACAGGTCAAAAGTAGACACAAGCCAGTAAGCCAAGTTTCCTGGGACTGTGTCAGTTTGAAGGTGCAAGAGACCCTCAAATCCCATTTGTTTGATTGCCAAAATTTGATTATCTGATGGTTTATTGGTTGGATTGTTGATAAATTGGTAAATACCAGAAGGAGACATCCTACTTCTCAAAGAAGGCATTTTAGGCCTTTTATGTGAAATCTTTCTTTTTTTGTTAGCAGGTTCAGCGGGAGTGCACTCACGATTGCAAACAAGCTCCTTCATATTATTTAACCAAGGGGATAAAACACCATTCCTGCTTGACCAAATATAAGTTGTTAAAAATGTAGTTTCACAAACCATAGATGTAGGATTCACAAAACGATGGCCTACTTTCACAAAGTCAATTCCTATGTTCACAAAACTAAAGTCTTACTCACACCACAAACTAAGATTCACATAAATATTTCTATGTTTCACAGAATCATGTCCTATATTCACAACTAAACAAATATATAGTCATCATATATTAACTTTTCACATTGACAGAGATACCATTATAAGGTTCACAAAATCATACCTATGTTTCACAAAGTCAGGTCCTAGATCCACAACTTAACAAACATATATACATCATATCATTAACTTTTCACCGTGACTGGCCGACTATTATAAGGTTCACAAAATCATACTTAAGTTTCACAAAGTCAGGAACTAGATTCACGACTAAACAAACATATGTGCATCATATGATTAACGTTTCACCGTGACAGACCGACTATCACAACACAACAAGCAAAGTTTCACAAACCTAAGCTTTAGAATTCACAAACAGATGGCCTACTATAACAAATAGATTTCCTAGTTTCAAGGAGTTTCACAACCTTTGGTCTTAGAATCACAACACAACACGCCAAATTTCACTTATATAATAAAAATGGATGTTAAGCAGTTTTCAAATATAATGAACGTTGTTTGTGAGACTATTAGAAGGTTTGGAAAAGATTGTCTAAGTTTGAGAAAATCAAGTGTCGGATACACACGAACAAAAAGGGAGACATTATATCTCATAACTAAAAACAAAGAATGAGTAAGGGGAAGTTTATTTCAGTACTTTACCCTGCTTCTATTGCAAAGGGATACAATTAGACCTCAGATCATTACTTATTTAGGTCATTTAGATTTTTGAGTGCACTTTTATCATATCATGTGGTTTTGGGTACATGTCTACTTCAAGTCGCTCTTTTGAGGTTAGGTTGGTAAATTCGTGACATGTCATTTCTGCTGGGCATACAAGGATAACAAGTAAAATGTACAACGATATTTACAACAACAAGAAGCAAAAAATACTTTGGTAAATCTTTAGTATAATAAAGACCAAGTCAGCCCATTACTTTCATTCTCAATAGGACACAACTCACTATAATTAGCATCTTTAGTCAGAAAGACAACATAATTAAGATGGAGAAGTATAATGCATTCTCAACAGCATCAGACCGTTCATCAGAATATTATTAGTTGAAATGTAAAGCAGCATTAAAGAGATACAGATAACATATAACCATGTGATGTGCCAAAAACAAAAGCAAAGTGGCCCAATAAACTTGAGAACGTACCAAAAGTAGAATGGTAGGAACAAGCAACATTATATTCAACAACTACATGCATTGTTTATAATACTACTAATGCCAAAATGACGAGGAAAGTAGGAGACACTTAATCAAACAATAGCTAAATTTGGTTATTGAGTAATATCTCTACTAGTTCAAGTGACCAACAGAGGCAAGAGGGAGGATTGTCGTAAAATTGACTTGGACAGTCAGCTGGTGTACCTTATTAAACCAAAGATCACTAGTGGCCACAACATCAACCATCAAGATGCAATTAAATGAGTGAGAGAAGTTTTATATGTACAGGAACAATTCATTGGTTTAACATTCCGAAATGCAATTGTTTCATGATCACATAAAGCAGTTACAAGATCACTGGTTGCTAGCCACAACATCAGCCATCGGAATACTTGTTTCACAAAGTCAGGTCCTAGATCCACAACTTAACAAACATATATGCATCATATCATATCAAACTCGTGGCACATGCAGAGATGTATATCAGTATATCTCAAAGCATAGATTACAGACTTCACCCTTAGTATAGAACAAGATCCCCTATATATCCAATGGATTCCGACTAGTATCAACAGACATTACACGAGAGAGCAGTGACTGTGAGACTACTACTCGATAGACTGTGCTAAAATTTGATAAACAACAAAATATACAACAATAGCAAAAAATCAAAATCACAAAAAATAATTGAATGAAAATGAATGAAAATGCAGAAAACAATAAATTCAACATGAAAATGAATGAAAATTGAATGAAAATGAAAATGAACGAAATTAATTGAATTAATTGAATCAAAAACGAAATCTAGGTATGAAATCACTGATTAAATTCAACATCACAAAAATCACATGAAAATGACAAAAAGTCAAATAGAGCACAAAAGAATGGAGAAGTAATGAAAGTACCTCAAAATCAAACTAGAATTGATAAAGCAACGTAGAAAACAATCGAAACCTGCAAAACATAAGCTCAACTCAGTACATGAACTAATTAAGTAGTTGAATGAACAAAATGCAGAAATTAATTGAACGAAAATGAACGCAAATGCAGAAAAACGAAATCTAGGTATGAAATACTAAAGGAAAGAAATGAATGATACAAATACGAGTAGAAAAACAGCGAAAATTGAAAAAAATAAGCTCAACTCAGTTTATACAATAATTAAAGAGTTGCATTAACAAAATTAGGATGAGAAAAAATACCTAATCGAAAATTAGGATGAGAAGAAGGAGCTAGATCGCTGGCGATCAAAATTGACGAAGGTCGAGATTGAAAATGGAGGATTTGCACAATATTGCGTAGGTTTTGCGCAAAGAAACAGTGAAAATGGAGTGTGGAAGAGAGAGAAAGAAGGTGGAAATTGAGCTGGGAAGAGAGAGAACGGACGAAGAGTAAATGAGGAGTAATTAGGGGAAAATCTCAGGTGGTCATGAGTTTTGTAGGGGGCACGTGGCACAATCTGAAGCGTCTATAGGTTTAAGATCTGATGGTTAGGATGGGTACAGCTGCCTCACCCTAAGAAGGGTGCCTCACATGATTCAATTCCTATATATATATATATATATATATATATATATATATATATATATATATATAGGGGCGGGATCCCATGCGAACTCAAGTACGGTGCGAACCGTACGAACTAGTATATAAAATTCAATTGCTCATTTCCAAGACAACGCTCCCTGACATCATATCTTTAATTGAACACTATGCTTTCTCTTATTAACTATTCACACAATGATACAATCACACATGATGCCATTGCCAGCGAGCAACGTTGCAGGCGTACCTCCGACGACAACCACCCTACTTTTGTCTTTCGCACCACCGTCGATCAACCTCGCTGACCCTTTTTCACCCAATAGTTCCGATCACTTTTCTCTTTTCTACTCCGGTAACCACCGTCGGCGATGAATGTTCTCGGTGCGTCCTTAGTCCCCTTTCCCACCATTGTTGTATATTCCCACCGCCAAATACCTTCCGCTTCTCACTCTTCATGTAGATCTACAAAAAAAATAGGAAGAATTTCAAACAAATATTGGAAAAGGTGAGCTTGTCCGACCGTTCTGATTTTTCGTTCGTTGTTGCCGAAATCATTTGGGGTAGGCCAATCTCGCTGCCCTAATGTTGTTGTTACTATGATACATTAGAAGAGTTTCGTAATCGCCGTCGAATCTAGTGCATCTTTCCATAGAAATTGGAAAATTTTCAAGTTGATTTTTCAAGTTGGAAATATTTGGGAATTCCTCTCAATGAATGCCAAGTTACAGTATAGGAACATATGGAGCTTACAAACGTGTACCGTGAATTGGGAAAATGTATATCGACTACGTAATTTACTGGTGGCGTAGTGTAGCTGACTCGTAAGAGAACAATTGTTGTTTCATTTTTATTTTCCATGATTATAAATGGCCAGATTCCAGTTAGGTAAAAAATTATATCTAAGTAATGTCAAAAAATATACGGAGTATCTAATTTTCCATAAATGTGTATCTATAAAGGTAAAGAAATGTATCTAGCAATATAAAGAAATGTATCTTGCTTGTCAGAGATGTGTATCTGAAAAGGTTAATGAATGTATCTAGCAATATAAGAAAATGTATCTAGTTTGTCGGATATGTGTTCTAAAAAGGTAAATGAGTGTCTCTATTAATTTAAAGGAATATATCTCGCTTATTAGAGATGTGTGTGTAACAATGTAAAACAGTGTATTTAGCAACCTAAATGATTGTACATAGCTAGCTAAAAGTATGTAGCTACTAACTTAAAGAAGTGTATCTAGCTAGTTAAAGGTATGTATCTACTAACTTAAGGAAATGTATCTAGCTAGTTAAAAGAATGTATCTAGCTATGTAGATGTACATATCTAGCGACTTACACGAGTGTATCTAGTATGCTAATGGTTTGTATGTAGCAACTTGATGGGATAAATACAATTCTTTTTTATTTCACGATCATCTAACAATTCCGAAACCATGGATTTTGTGGATAATGAAGAGTATATTGGTTATTTGAAATGATTGTCACGTTTCTTGATTATCATTGTCATAGTGTGAGTTAAGTGATGTCTTTTTTGCATCATTTTCCGGGAAGTGTATCCAATAATATAAAGAAGTGTATCCAACAAGGTAATGAAGTGTATCTATTAATATAATGGAATGTATCTAGCTTGCAAGAGATGTGTATATAGCAAAGATAAGATATGTATCTAACAAGGTAAATCCAAAGTCAAATACAAGATCTTCTCCCACCATCGTACATAATATAGCCACAAAATGTGCCACCTTATTGCCCCAACGCTTAATGTGTAAACCTGAACTACAAATAAAATCATCAAGTAAAAATCTAATATCACTAATGAATTGCTCAAACGAACGTCTAGCAGCGATGCCCTTCACTTATGTCCTACACTTTTGTTACGACGATATGAGCATCGCTCTCAGAGCAAGATAAAAACAACCCCGGCTGATTTCGCCACTGCCAAACCGATTGCCGCGGCCTTCGCTTCTGCAACCTGAAAATGAAGAAATACATCTTGGACATACAAACAAAACACCTGCTATACCTAATGAAGACGATGCTGCCTTCCGATGATATTTTTAATTAAATTGTTTTTTCTTAGTAATTTTTCTATGAGATTTTAACTAGGCTACAAGTGGTGCACTGGTGCCTACTGCATCGGGTAGCAGACAAGTGATCTGTAACGACAGCGAACATGAATACTGGTTTGAGTTCCATGTCGGACTATGATGTCGCTGGAGAAAGGATCGGAAGGTATTCTTATGCCTTTCGCAGAGCAGACTCGAGATCTTTCAGGTTCTGAACCTTGTTATTCAGCATCAAGGACTGCATTCAAACACAGTAGCAGGATGCATTAAAATTCAATTGTCTAATTTTAGAACTTGGTACTGTATTGTACTACATTGAATCAATTCAAAGTTCAACCCCAGAGAAATTAAAGGATAAAATAAAAACATATATAGATAAATGAGCAATTAGTCTCCATTATATAGATAAATGATCAAATTCGGATGCTGTTATAGCAGGTGATTTCGCCACTCGCCATTACTCTCCTGCTTCCCATAAGCACCGCTTCACCATCACTATCCCTACAAACAAAACCCAAAACTACCACATTAATCACCCAACATAACAGCATCCGAATTTAGCTTTATAAAACCCAGGAGGCCTTACCCGACTGTTCGATCAAATATTGCGGCCAACTACGGGCACCTCAAACACCCTCCCTACATACTCTTTGTTATATTTAACCAAGGAAATGAAACCCCTGACTAATGCATAATCACATGCTGGGGTTTTGTCAAACAATATAGAATTCCGAAGCGTCCAAACAGCCTAAGTAATAGTCATCAAAATACCTTTGTCATCATCGCCGATTCTCGATAAGATCCATTCGAAGCAATCCGCACAGCTCAACATGGATGCCTTATCTATCAACACTTCAAAGCCGCTCCCTATCCATATATCCCTCACCTTAAGACATTGAAATAAAACATTAACCCCATTTTTCTCCTTCTTATTGCAAAGCGCACAAATAGGTAAAACAGCCGCCCCGAATTGGGAGCACATATTACTGGCCTCGGGTACACAAATTGATAATTTTGTAACATTACTAATCATGTGTATAGCGTAAATATCCAACCTTAAAAATCACACAGAGAATCGGAATTCTTCTTAGTTTCACACACTATTTGATTAGTCCCTACATTTACCAAGTTGGCATCCCCTACTTATCTCCTTTCATCTTTAAAAACGTAGAAATTTAGATAGCTAAAGGTATGTATCTAGTAACTTAATTAAGTGTATCTAGATAGCTAAAGGTATGTATCTAGCAACTTAAAAGAGTGTATCTACCAACTTAATGTCATAAAAAAAAAGAGGGACGTATTGATCTTTAGCCTTTGGTTATGCCATTAATGTCTTGACAACCTCAACTGCACTCTTGAACTAGTAAGGAGCTTCACTGAGTACCTGGGCATCCCAGCCTCGTTTCACAACTTCCTAATCATTCTGCGAAGTGAAGAGAACGATAAATGAGCAATTCATTGAAAAGTATGTCTGAATTCAATCTGATATTTCATACTGCGTTGGAATTATAAATCAAGATGCACATTACGTAACTTGACACAATAAGATTATGAATTATCAAAGCAAGCACGCCTTTTTCCAGGCAAAGATAAGGACGGCAACATTGAACCACAGTGTTGAAAACGATTGTGAAGAATAATATCATTTTTAAAGTAAACCGGAGAGTACATCAGCATGGAAGAAATTTTATATAATTAGAAAACTAAAACTATAAGACCACCTATACAGATTAATGGTAGTTCTAGACCCATTAAAAAAGTCTCTTCTGAATATCAGCTTAGTTCACTCAATTCATGGTAACAGGAGACATGTTACTTGGTCGTCAAATACGAGATTACAAAACACATATAAGTTTACAATATATTTATTAAATTAAGCAACTAAATCATCCACCATATTCCTACTCAAATATGCAGCACTGCTTAACTTAGTCCCCATTAAACCAAAAATGCATGTGAACAAATACAATGACATGGGTAAATCTCAGGGACAAGTGTGGTTTGGGAACCCAAACAAGTAAAAGTTGGAGAACTTATCAAAAGAGAATCATGAATCTAAATATGCTAATGCAACATGAAAGTAACGTCTATATGGGTAACTCACTCAAAATGACCCAATTCATTTACTTATATGATTCTAATAGGATTTTTTTTACTCAGATACATATGTTATTACTACCGGATACACATAGTATTACTACTGGATACATGTGTATCCGTTAGTAATAGCATGTGTATCCGTTAGTATTACCGCATGTATCTAGGCCACTAATTCGTGTATCCACTACCGCTGGTGAACCTGCCACTACCTTACCACTACCCACCATTACAACCACCACAAGTATGAACTATGATCGCGGACCACCACCAAAGCATGATCTATGACAGCCCCCTACCGCAATCATCACCACCTCACGCCTTATCACGACCACCAATACCATTACCGCACCCACCACTCATCTCACGACCAATACCCCAACCTGAAACCCGAAGTTAATCCCCAAACGCACCGCTCACCTCACAGCCAACCCCAACAAGAAGTGTATCCAGAAATCTAAAGGAGTGTATCTAGCTTGCCAGATATGTGTCTCTAGCAAGGTAAAAGAGTTTATCTACCATGCCAAGAGAAGTGTATCCATACAGTAAAAATGAAATGAGAATAGCGTGAGATTAAATTATTTTAATTCTGCAATTACTAAAATATCACGTGTATCAACCAATCTGATGGAGCGTATCTAGCTTGTCTGAAATGTGTATCTAGAAAGGTAAATGTCTATATCTAGCAAGTTAAAAGAGTGTATCTAGCATGGCATGGATATGTGTCTAGTTAAGTAAAGGAGTGTATCTACCAAGGTCGGTCAACAATTGTGTTTGGGATGTTTCAAGACGTAACCTTTATGTTATTCGTCTCCCATTTTAAAAGTAAGAGCATAATATGCAAGTCTCTTTTTAGCTTAAAAAATAAAACAAGAATGAAGATAATGCCAGATTTGAAGTAACAATAATTCAATCAAACAATAATTCAACCCCCCCCCCCCCAAATTAAACTTATCCAAAGCCGAGAAGAACGACCTTAAGCAGACCCTGACAAACACAAGACCCGAAATTTCTAATTTGACATAAACCCTTACGATTCATGACTAAAAAATTACGTGAATCAACCGTGCACCCGAAATGAATCTGACCCTCAATAACACGTTTTTCAGTGAATTTTATTCAAAATAATAGAGACAACTAACAAGTCTAAAACAAACCTAGAAATTGTATAATTGTACAATCCAGATGCAAATTAAACAGAATGCTCACAAATTAAACATAATGCTAACGAGAACAACAAGTATAAGACCAACAACTATGAAACAACAACAGCAGGAGTCAGAGTAAAAGTTTATGCTCACAAAACCTAGTATTATGATCATTATTTGGTAAAATTAGTATCCTCACCAACCCAGGTTACACAAAATTGAGCATAATAACTAAGAGTGAACAAGAACAATTAAACTTAAACTGCGAGCATAATCGATCACAACATTAACGCATAGAAATCGAGCAGGTAAACATAAAAAAAAAAAAAAACAATCATACTCCAATGATTCACAAGGATCACATAAATATAACTAAATTAGTAAAACAACAAAGTAGCACAAATCACTTGAAAAAAATAATGCAACAAGACAAATCGATTGAAAACAGCTACATTATGCACGAAATTAGCAAAAACAGTAAAATTAGGGTTAGAACTGTGAGAAAACCGAAACTCGTGAATTAATTAGAGAACTTACATCAATTGAGCCAAGAAACGTACTAGACGCTTGAAAGGCGAGTGAATTTGAAGTTGTTGATGTCATTTGAGGGGGTAATGCGGCAGGAATGAAATTAGGGTTAAAGTTCTTCAAATTTGGGTAAATTTGGGGGAAATTATGGAAATAATGAAAGAAATGAAACAAAATTCGAATTGCTAAACTTACATGATGAAGAATCTCCAGAATTTGATCTAAATTGGAGGATTGGTGTGATGAGTTTGAGCGAAACACGATCAACGTTGTGGTTCGCTACGAAACAGTGAGATAAATATCATGCCGCTGGCAGCTAAACGTCATTGGATGATAGTAGTCGGCGAAGGAGAACGGTAGTCGGAGGACAGTGTCGGAGAAGGAGAGATTAAAGGTGTTTGTGAGGGAGTCAGGAAGTAGTAGTAGTATGACTAAGTGTCGGTTGGGTTGGGTTTTGTTTGTGTGAGGTACGGAAGGGTAATCTTGGCCGTGCATTATCTGATCTGAAGGGTTATTATTTAGTTCGTAGGTTCGCACCGAACAATGAGTTCGCACAGGATCCTGATTATATATATATATATATATATATATATATATATATATATAGAGAAAGGATCATGTGAGTCCTTATAGAAATAGTGAGTCCATAAGTCCTTTTGTGAGCCATTGGATCTTGGAAATGAAGGGTTGAGATGAAAACAAGAAAATGGTCATTAGTGGGTGTTTAATTCACTTCTCTCACATCCCACTAATCAAACCCACTAATACATACCCAATCCAAACCCTAATACTTATACCCTTCCCTCATCTTTTTCTCTCATTTTCACCTACCCCACTCTCTCTCTACCTCCCTTATCTCTCATCATTCCTCAAAAACAAAAAACCCAAACAATTACTCTAGCTGCCGCACTTCCTCTGCCGCCCCCACCACCGCCCCCACCACCGCCCCCACCACGCATCACCGGCCTTCCTCTGCCACCAAAACCGACACACACACCACCACCACAAAACCGACACCTCCCTCCTCCGCACACCACCACAAAACCGACACCACCACAAAACCGCCTGCCAGACCACACCTCCGCCGCACACCACTGCATCGCTGGCCACTGCTGCCACCCTTACCGCGCCTCCCTTTCTCTGTCTTCCTCCCTCCTCTGCCATGGTACAGTGGTGGCCAGCGGTGCGGTGGTGGTGGTGGAGGTCAAAGAGGGGTCTTGGTGCCGGTGGGGGTCAGATGGGGGTCGTGATGGTTGTGGGTCAGTCGGTGTTAACGGGGTTGTGGTGGTTGTTTTTTTCTTTTTTTCAGTTTTTATTATTTTTGTTTTTCAGATTTATAGTTTCTTTTATTTTACTTTTTTTTTTGTTTATTCTCTTTTTTTAGATCTTACAAAGTAGTATTCAGATCTTAGTTGTTGTTTTTTTATTCGAAAACCCAAAAAAATCGTATTATCTCGGTTTTTTAATTTCAAAAATAGATGCGGTTATTATCTATTGTTTTTTAATTTTGTTATTTCTTATAGCTTTTTATGTTTGAATCTGATTTTTTTGAGTTACATAAAAAAAAGACCGAAGTTCCACTTTTAAGCCTTGAAGTTCCACTTTTAAGCCTTGAAGTTCCACTTTTAAGCCTTGAAGTTACACTTTTAAGGCTTGAAGTGACACTTTTAAGGCTTGAAGTGACACTATTAAGGCTTGAAGTGACACTATTAAGGCTTAAAGTTACACTTTTAAATAATAAAGTTATAAAAAACTGAAGTTTTTTATGTTTTTATTTTTTAGATCTCATTCTTATTTTTCAAGTTTTTTATGTTTATTACTTTTTCAGATCTAAAAATCACAAGTTTTTTTTGTGGTTATTGGTGTTGTTCACTGAAGTTTTACATATAATGACTGAAGTTTCACTTTTACTAACTGAAATTACTCATATAATGACTGAAGTTACACTTTGCTTAAGTTACACATTTATATGTTTTTGCTTAAGTTACACATTTCACATTTATATTTTATATGTTAATTTACACAGTATGATTTTGCTTAAGTTACATTATTATGTTTTGATTTTAGTATGATTGATTGTGTTTTTGGACTGAAGTTACACTATTTTGGACTGAAGTTACACTATTTTGGACTGAAGTTACACTGGTAATGACTAAAGATAACATGTCTTAAAATTTCATTATTAAAAATTGAAGTTACACTTTTAGGGACTGAAGTTACACTTTTAGGGACTGAAGTTACACTTGTAAAGACTGGAGTTACACTCTTAAAAAGATTCAAATCATATAAATTGTCTTAAGTTACAAAAATTCAAATTTGTACCGTCGAAATCATATTTTAGCTTGAAGTTACACAAATAATGGTTGAAGTTACCATCAGAAAAGGCTAAAATCTCATAAAATTGTCTTTAAGTTACATAAATTCAAATTCATATAGTCGAAATCACATTTTAGTTTGAAGTTACACAAATAATGATTGAAGTTACATTCAGAAAAGGCTAAAATCACATAAACTTGTCTTCAAGTTTCATAAATTCAAATTTATGTCGTCGAAATCACATTTTAGTTTGAAGTTACAAAAATAATGGTTGAAGTTTCACTCGTAGTGGCTGAAGTTACACTCATAAAAATGCTAAAATCACATAACCTTGTCTTGAAGTTTCATAAATTTAGTCGAAATCACATTTTAGTTTGAAGTTACATAAATAATGGTTGAAGTGACACTCGTAATGACTGAAGTTACACCTATAAAAAGTCTAAAATCACATAAACTTGTCTTGAAGTTTCATAAATTCAAGTTTATATAGTCGAAATCACATTTTAGGTTGAAGTTACACAAATATGGGCTGAAGTTACACTCACAAATCTCAGAAATTCAAAAGTGCTCAAAAGTGATTAACTAAAGCCTAGAGAGAGAAAGTTAATTAATTAGTGCATAGGTAATTGATTAGTGTTAAGTGTGCTTTTGTCTCTACAATCTCATCCATTCATCTCCCTCATCCAATGGCCAAGATGAGGACTCATGGACTCACAAAAATTGGTGGACTCATAAGAACCTATCTCTATATATATATATATATATATAGAGAGAGAGAGAGAGAGAGGGTGAGAGATAAGTTCAGATGAGTCCACAAATTTGGTTGAGTCCATAAGTCCTCATCTAAACCACTAGATTATAAAAGAGATGGATGGATGAGATTAAAAGCATTAAAGACACTCAAGTATCACTCATTAGTACAAGATTTGTAAGTTGAACATAATTTTTGTAACTTTATGACAAATTTTTGTAACTTTATTATTTTACGAGTGTAACTTCAACTTTTGACATTGTAACTTTATCTAATTTATTCATTTTTGAGTGTAACTTCAAGTTAATATAATGTATTTTATATATTAATTTTAGTTTATGTAATTTTATGAAATACTTAAGTAATTTTATTCATTTACGAGTGTAATTTCAGTCTTTTCCAAGTGTAACTTTAGTTTTTTAAGGCCATTTTGCATATAAAAATATGAAATTATGTAATATAATTTGATTTTGAATATATTAATATGAAAATATGCAAATTTTAAGTAACTTTAATCAAACTTTATGCAACTTTTGTCAATTGTCATGTAACTTTGGTCTAACTTTTTGTAATTTTAGTCTAATTTTTTGTAACTTTGGTCCAATTTTACGCAATTGTAGTCCAATTTTATGAGACTTTAGTTCTTTTAAAAGGTAACTTTAGTCTAATGTTTTGTAACTTTAGTATTTTAGTCTAACATGTTTTGTAACTTTATATAAATTTGGCAACTCTAATCTTTATAAATGTAACTTTATCGCAACTTTATGTAACTTTGGTGCTTTAAGTGTGTCATTTCAGTCAAAGACGGTGTAACTTTAGTCCCCACCTACCTCACATCACCCCCCTCCAATAACAAAACAGCAACTCCAACCACCCCAGATGACACCTCCACCACCCCCGTCTCCGCCGGCCGACCCACCTTCACTAGCCACCACTCCCAATATTCAGCCCCACGAACAATATACCAAAAATAAAACCACCCACCTGACCCACCACGACACCCACCTCAAACCCAACACCCACATACCACTTAACCGACAACCACCAACCTAGATCTGAATAATATAATAAAACAAAAAATAGAAAAAGATACCCACATACCACTTAACCCATCCCGTCTAACCCACATCTACCACCAACCATTCCACCACCACAACATACCACAAAAAAAAAGATCTGAAAAAAGGAGAAGTCGTCGTTGTGTTCAGACGAAGGAAAGGAGGGAAGCGGCAGTCGAAGGAGGAGGGAGGCGGCGGTTGTATTTTTCGTTTTCATATCTGTTTTATTGAGGGAGGAAGTGGTCCGGTGGCCGAGGAGGAGCGGGCGGCAGAGGGAGGGAGGAGGCCGAGGTGGTGGCTGACGGTGTGGTTTAGTGGCACGGGAAGTGTTGGAGTAAATGTCCTCAACAACAGTGTGATCACATAATTAAATCTCAATAATAAGAATACAAAGGGATGATAAATATTATAGTCAACTAGTCAACATAAATCGGTACATATGAATGTTGTATGCTATTATACTGGATGACCTTAATCTTCTACTTCTTGGTACATATGATTGTTAAATCAATGAATGTATTAAAATTAAATTTTGTGGTTGTTACTTCGAGACTTTATAAGTTGTTTATGAGACTTGATGGTTGAACACTCGTAAAAATATTATTAATCCGTATGAGAGTTAACTAATTAATTTTTACTTGCGATGTATGTTTTGGTTATGTCGTTGAGTGTGTCATGATATTTGGGGTATCTTGTTAAAGTTGATTCACCCTTGAAATTGGTATCATTTATTATGCTTAAAGTAGTGATATGTAAGGACTCGTGCATATGATTGATATATGTGTGAATCTCATAATATTGTGTTAAGTTCATATACCTATACTTAAAACAGTTCTTAAGTCACACTAATTAACTCTTTAATTAGTTTCAAGATCTAGTTACATGCATAACAAAATGAAAACAAAAGTAATAGGATAATGGCTTCCTCACATTGATTTTGTGTCGGATATGGGAACAAGGAAAGGGCTCCTTCCTTTAACTTGTTCTTGAGCTTATATGTCAAGGGATGAACTTCCTAAGTCCCAAGTGTAGAGACCCTCCTTTTGGATGCACCTAGACTATCCCAAATCGTCTTCTTATCACACAATGCTAGGTGTGACAAGAAGCCTCCTTCACCTTATTATCACTACTATAATTAGTAGTATAACTTGGTGTATGTATGTATGAGAATGTTGTAAGAACAACTTGTTTTGTACTTATTTTCTAGTGAGATAAGTAACTTATGTTCAAAACATATGAGTAATTGTATATCCAAGAGATGAGAACAACTTCTCCTTTTGTTCACCTTGGGGCCGGCAGTTTTGGGACTTGGAAGGGGACAAGCATGCCTTGCTTTTTCTCTTACCCAAGTCTCTAGGGTAGGCTATAGTCCTTAGGGTGTAATTATGTTGTTTATCTCATAAAACATACAAATAATTACCACCCTAATTCTCATCACCAAAACCGGTACACATGAGGTAAAATGGACTTCCATTTTAACTTTTACATTTTGTCATTTGTCATATGTGTGACATGTGACAAATTACATATAATCTTGCTTATAAAATTATATTTAACAATTAAATACAATCTTATAACAAATAAATTATACTTAACATTTTAAGTAACAATCTATAATTACATGTATGTAAAATGGTTTATCTCATATATAGTTAATATAATTACAAATTATTGTAGTTAAATTTAACCAATCACTCTTATCTCTAATGTTTCATAAACATTATACAATTTTGGTAATATGACATTTAAATACCAATATGTATATTATTTAATCATATTACAATAAGATATAATTCTCATATACAGATTGAACTCATTCAATCCAAGGGATTAATTAATCTGTATCGTTATACAATTAATTAACTTTATGATTTGGGAATCGTCCTTTGGGTGTAACCTTAAGGGATCAACTGATCACCACCGTCATACGACATCAATGTCAAACTCTAGCAAGCCAATCATTGCCGATTAATGTGGATCAGTTGACTATAATGTTAATCATCTCTTTGTATTCTTGTTAATGAGATTTAATTAAGTGATCGCATTATTGTTGAGGACACTTACTCTAACTGTGACACCCTCAAATTTGCGGAAAGAAAAAAAATATTTAAATACAATAAAAGATAATAATATATAACGAAGGTGTCATAAAGAAAAAGGGTCATTACAAAACGGAAATAATATTATACAAAAGAAATATACAAGACGGGAGACATATCTCCCGTATAAATACGGAAATAAAAGAGTGTATAAGAATATACAATCTAAGAACCGAATATAGGTCCAAGGTAAATACTTCGCTCGCTAGCTCGTCAATGTACCCCAAATATGCATCACCACCTGTTCGACCGCATTAAATATAAACACGGAAGCCACAGTCAGTGGGGAGTAACTCCGAGTTCTCCCAGCCACGAAATGTCGATTTTAATGAAACATGAATAACATAAAAGCAATGTATATAGAAAATACAAAACTTAAACATATATGATCTGCTTTTCATGTTATGAAACAATTAACTAACATATAACCTATCATATGAAAGCTATCATGTGAAACCGATAATAAAATATAACAAGAGGTAGGGAAGCTGGTATGCTGGCTCAGCGGTTACCATGTAACATGGCCCTGATACACTCAAACCCTAATCAACACGTAATCATGTGAATCAATTAACAATCGGGAATCCAAACTCTATCAATCTTAGCCGGCTTGCATCTCACCTTCTAAAACTCATAGAATCATACAAACATGAAAGACCAATACGTCTACAAACAGGCATAAGTTCCTAGGACAGTCAATAGAAGACTTCTGTAACTCGAGGCTATACCACAAAGTAGGAAAACATCCTAGTCCTAGACTGATCAGACCTAGCGACAACAGCTATTCCGTTCCCCGGCCCATGACATAACCGTCTATGAGAAACTCTACTAGGCGACCCCCTAAGCAGAGATGGCTAGTACTTAAGCTGGTTCCAACCCCAAAACGGATTAGGCAACCATGCCCCGACTTGGAATAAACGCCACCAAGCCGAGACACAAAAGCCTCTCAACAAGTGAACATAATACTGACTCGTTATAGACAAGTAACCACCTGGCCTATCAATGTCATGGTCCACGCTACTCATTTAGAATTAGAATGGTCAAGACGCCATATATCCATAATTCTCTATGGGTACTTAGTCAACACGACACCAACCATATAAACAAACAGTCACGGGAATACATCCTATCATGTGACTAACTGCATATCAATAATAATCAAATATCATATCGCCTCGTATCTACTAAGGCTAATTCAGTAATTTAAATACAACTTTACTTGAAGACAAATCCCCGACCCGAGTCCTGCGACGGGTCATCAGTCAAATCGGGGCTGACTAGATCTTAGTTTGACCAAACCCGTTGGATCAAACCGGCTAGAAGCAGAGTCTTTATCACATAGACATAAAATCAACATATTCATTACATGTTATTTTATTACTACTTCTAACATTTGAATTATCATATTATACCCAAAACCCGCTTGACTTAAATGATTTCAACGTAAACTAAAATCTCGTATTATCATTTCTAACATGTGAGAAATAATAATTTTATGAAAACCTTTTTAATTAAATATTTTACTTATTAATATTTCCCACTTGCTAAATATTACAAAACACGATAAAAATGACGATAACTCACAAACCGACACGAGTCCCAAGGTGGGACCCACGGGCTGAAATGGGCCGGACCCAATATGGGCCTGGATGGGCCCACGGGCTGTTTTGGCTTCAAAAAGGCTGTTTTGCTTTAACTTTTCTAAAACCGTTTTCTAATATTTTCCCGCATGCTTAACATAATTAAAACCCGTCAAAACAACAACCAATCAATCAAACATCGACACAACCCAACGACCAAAACCCGGACCCACCATGGACCAACCCAGACCGGTCTGAACCGGCCTGGACCGGTCTGTTTGGTCCGGTCTGGCTGCCAACCCCACGGTTCACCAACAACAACACCAAATCACTTCCAACATGTTTTTAATCATCAAACCACCATTTTAACAACATTCATACAAAATCATAACTTATTAAAAATCATCAAAATTTGTCAAGAACATTAAACTTGTTAAAATTTCATAAACAACATAAAAATCATAACTTAGTAAAAATCATTAAAATTCTTCAAGAACACTAAATTTGTTAAAAGTTCATAAACAACATAAAAATCATAACTTATGAAAAACCCTAAAAATTCATCAAGAACAATAAATCAACATAAAAATTCACTACAACTTAAAAATCATCAAGAACACTAAATCATCATAAAAATTCATACAACATAAAATCATCAAAAATCATCAAACATCACAAAAATTCCATACAACATAAAAATCATAAAACCACATAATAATTACTACTTAACATATTACTACCTAAAAATCCATAAATCATAAAACATGAACCAAAAATAAAGATGAACCAAAATCCAAATAAATCAAATTAAAGGCTATGTTACTAACTTAACTCTTAAATACTATAACATGAGCCAAAACTAAAAACTTACAAAAACAAAACTAAGGCTATGTGACATTAATTCGTCGAGTAAATCGGAAATGTTACCTTAGCTAGCAAAATCCACTTAGCACAAAATATAAGAAAATATAAATAAGAAACCCCTTCTACTAGTCTTCACCCAAAATATAAGAGTCCCCAAATTCGTCTTCAAACTCTTCCCCTATAAGAAATAACAAGAAAACAATTATTAGAACTTAAACTAAATTTTTCCATAATTAAATGATGAAAACGATCTTGACGGAATTGAAAATAAACCGTACTAGAAGATGAGGAGCGAAGAGGAGAGTCTAGAAATATAAATTAGGAAGGATTTAATTAAGAAACGAAGGATTTATGGAGGGTTTGCTCAAGAACGATGAAGAACTAAAGATGAACGATGAAGAACGCGAAGAACGATTAAATAAAGTGAGGTTTTGATCTTATTTTGATTTGTTGTAAAATGAAAAGTTGTTTGTGAGTCATATGGGGTGTGTGGGTGCCGTGTGTTTATAGACACATAAAGGTGTCGAGTTTTGACATTGTTGTTCCGTAATTGACTCGCGTTTAATAATTGTTTTACGGTAAACGATTAAATATTATTTACGATAAAGTTAATATCAAGATATTATGATATTAAAATGAAAAATAATGCAAATATCAAGGCTTAAGAGTGGGTAAGTGTGCCGTGTGGAATTGTGATTGTCGGGTCTGATTTCGAGCGTTTTGCGTAATTTTCGTTAATTGATCGATAAAGCGAATAGTGATCTAGATATTATGATATTGTAATCAAAAGTAATCAAAATATCAAGGCTATTAGAGGACTTTAAGGAGCCGTGTGGTTTGAGGTGATTCGGGTCTGTTTTTGCTCGAGTTGCGTAATCTCCGTTGACGGATCGATAAAGTAACAAATATCTAAGATATTTGTATTATTTTAATCGAATCAATTAAAATATCCAATCGTGAGTGGAAAATGATGACATGGCCGCGTGACTCATGCCAAAGTCGAGTTTCGATTTTGTTGCGCGCTTTACGATGCGTCGGGAATAGTTAAATGACGTTCGAGTAAAAACCGTAAAAGTTATTCTTTAAATTCCGAATAAATTCAAAATAATTATATTAAATTATGATAAATCATAATAAATATAAATAAAAAATAAATCAAAAATATAATTTTTTTTTAAATAAAATTTCGGTCTTCATACTTATGAGACGAGTCGGGAAAAGTCAACGAAAGTCGAAATCGACTAAAAAGTCGGAAAAAGTCAAAAATGACTTAAAAGTTCAGAAAAGTTTAAGACGACTGTAAAAGTCAAGAAAAGTAATTGACGACTTTAAAAAGTCAAGAAAAAGTCAAAGACGATTTAAAAGTCAAGAAAAGTCAAAGATGACCGAAAACGGTCTTTTCATGAAATCTCTCAAAACTTCCAAATACGAACGCGGAATTTCAAAATACGACTCGGAACAAAAATTCCTATATTAAAAACTTAAGTTCTACTGAAAAGTGTTAGTAAATATTTTTACTAGAAAAATCGGGCACTTTTCGGGTTGTTACAATCACCCCTCCTTTTAAAAAGTTTCGCCCTCGAAACTTAGAAGAAGGACGTAACATATATGTAGGTCTATTTCAAAACTGTTAAAAATATATCTGTAATAAAATACGGGGTCTTATCTACGGAACGGCAGGTTCTCGTCAGCATCAAGAATATCGATAGAAGGTACGAAATCTTCAACGGTTAAATCGAATAGGAAGAGGAAAGAAAGAAGGAAATTTACCTCAAGCAAAGAGCTCGGGATATTTAGCTAATATTTTAGCTTCGGGTTCCCAAGTTTCTGAGTCGACGTTTCCACAACGCCAAAGGATACGAACTAAAGGCACCACCTTGTTTCGGAGTTGTTTGTTAGCCCTTTCAAGTATACGAATCGGCCTTTCTTCCAAAGCCAAATTAGGTTCCAAGTCCAACACTTATTCTTGAATAATATGACTCGGATCACTGATATACTTCTTCAATTGCGAAACATGGAACACATCATGAACTTTGCTCAAGTTCGGAGGCAATTCCAGACGATAAGCAACAGGACCAACTCTTTGAAGCACACGAAACGGTCCGATATATTTAGGACTCAACTTTCCTTTCACTCCAAACCGTTTCACTCCTTTCATTGGTGATACTTTAAGGAATACCCGGTCTTCAACATCAAATTCAAGCGGTCGTCGACGAACATCGGCATAGGATTTCTGTCTATCTTGAGCGGCTTTCATTCGTTCACGAATGACTTGAACTTGATCAATCGTTTCAGTAACTATGTCGGGACTCAACATATGATCATCTTGCACTTGATCCCAACAAACAGGACTACGACATTTCCTACCGTATAAAGCCTCGTATGGTGACATCTTGATAGAAGCATGATAACTGTTGTTATAAGCAAATTCCACCAAAGGCAAACTCTTCTCCCAAGAAGTGTGAAAGTCCAAAGCACAAGACCGCAGAAGATCTTCCAAAGTCTGGATCGTCATCCGGTCTGACCATCAGTAGCGGCATGTGAAAGTGTGCTAATCAACCAATTTACTAACCCATGGTTCTTGCAAAGCCGTCCAGAATCGGGAACTGATCTCGGATTCCGCTATGAACACAATATCGTAGGAACTCCATGGTAGCGCACTATCTCCCTCACATAGGCAGCAGCTAAAACCTCTATTCTCGAAGTCTCCCTGATAGGTATGAATCTAGCACACTTGGTCAAACGATCAACAATAACCCAGATGGCATCCTTTCCACTAGCAGTTCTAGGTAAAGCCATCACGAAGTCCATAGAAATAGACTCCCATTTCCACAGAGGAATTTCCAAAGGTTGCAATAAACCTCCTGGTCTTTGATGATCAATCTTCACCTTCTGACAAGTAAGACATCTACTAACATACTCCTTCACTTCAATCTTCATCCTAGGCCACCAGAACTGTGGTCTCAAATCTTTATACATTTTGTCACCGCCTGGATGAATAGAATAAGGAGAAAGGTGAGCTTCATCAAGTATTCTATTTCTCAACTCGGCACTTCTCGGAACAACATCGACCATGGTAACGAAGGTAGCCATCTTATCCACCAAACAATCCTTTGCTTGAATCCCAAGTGATATTTTTGCTCGAAATGGCGATTAAATCGTAGCATCCTCGGTAAACAAGTACGAATATCTCGATAAAAATCAGGTTCCGCTGTCAAAGCACCAAGATAATCAAATCCTTTCCCAACAAACTGTATCTGAAGCTTCTGAAATTCGGTTACTAGTTCATCGGGTAAAGTACCTAGAGCATTTAATGAATGAATAGTCTTCCTACTCAAAGCATCTGCCACAACATTTGCTTTTCCCTCGTGATAAATCAACTCAGCATCATAATCATTCACTAACTCCAACCATCTTCTCTGCCTCATGTTCAATTCCTTCTGAGTAAAAATGCACCTCAAGCTCTTATGATCGGTGAAAATTCGGCAATGAACTCCAATAAGATAATGTCTCCAAGTTTTCAAGGCATGTACTACAGCTGCTAACTCAAGATCATGAGTCGGGTAATTCACTTCATGAACCCTGAGGTGTCGAGAAGCATAAGCAATGACTTTTCTATTCTGCATCAAGACACATCCCAAACCATGCTTTGAAGCATCACAATATACATCATACTCCGCTTCATCATCTGGGTAAAGATTAAGACCCGGGCGGTAGTCAATCTTCTTCTTAATTCTAAGAGGCAATTCACATCATCAGTCCCAAATATACTTGCTTCCTTCTTTAGCAATTGCGTCATCGGTCTTGCTAATTTAGAGAAATCTTTCACAAACCGACGATAATAACCCGCTAAACCAAGGAAACTCCGAATCTCGGACACATTTTTCGGACTCTTCCATTCTACCACGGCCTCAATTTTAGCTGGATAGACCATAACACCGTCTTTCGAAATGACATGACCAAGGAAAGATACCTCGGGCAACCAGAATTCACACTTGGAGAACTTAGCATACCATTTTTGGCGTCGAAGAACACCCAAAATGGTTCGAAGGTGATCGGCATGTTCTTCCTTAGATTTCGAAAAGATCAGAATGTCATCAATAAATACCACCACACATTTATCAAGATACTCCCGGAAGGTACGATTCATCTGATCCATAAATATAGCTGGAGCGTTAGTCAAACCGAATGGCATCACATTGAATTCGAAATGACCATACCTCGAGCTGAAAGCAGTCTTCGGAATATCTTCTTCCCGAACGGGAATTTGATGATACCCCGATCTAAGATCAATTTTAGAGAAAGTAGAAGCACCCCGTAACTGGTCAAAAAGATCATTGATACGAGGAAGAGGATATTTGTTTTTGATTGTGACACGGTTCAATTCCCGATAATCAATGCACATCCGCATAGAACCGTCTTTCTTCTTGACAAATAGTACGGGCGCACCCCAAGGAGAAGCACTAGGCCTAATAAAGCCTTTCTCAATCAAATCATCAAGTTGAATTCTCAACTCTTTCAATTCAGAAGGAGCCATACGATAAGGAGCTTTAGCAATTGGTCCAGTTCCAGGAACTAGATCAATGGAAAATTCAAAATCTCTTTCAGGAGGAATCCCGGGTAATTCAACGGGAAATAACATCTGGATATTCACAAACAATTGTAACATCCTTCAAAGAAGGAAGAGAGGAATCAGAAGTAGTCACTACACATAGAAATGCTTGATGACCCTTCTTCAAAACATTTAACATCTTCATAGCTGAGATTAACTTCACACTAGCTTGCTTTCTAACTCCTTGATACGAAACACGAGCACCCAAAGGACTTTTAAGAATAATCTTCTGGTCACGGCATTCAAATCGAGCATAATAAGTAGATAACCAATCCATGCCCAGAATAATATCGAACTCCTCAAGAGGAAATCGTAGAAGATTAGCCGGAAAAATAGATCCATTTATGGATATTGGAAGGTCGGAATGAAGATAAGAACATGAAAATACTTCTCCGGATGGTAACGATATAGGAGTAGTTTCTCCTACTGAAGCTTTAAGCGGTAAATTATCGGATAATCTCATTGAAATAAAAGATAAAGAAGCTCCCGTGTCAAATAAAATTAAACACGGTAAATCATAAATCGAGAACATACCCGTCACAATGTCGGGTTGGGCATCCGCCTCAGCACGGCTCATAATAAAAATACGACCCTTAGGTCTCCCAGAAGTAACCGGTGTAGACACCGTACCCTTCCTCTCAGTACATACATTCGCCTTGTGACCCGGCTTCTGACAAATAAAGCATACAAACGGCTTGTTGAAGCAACCAACACCCGGGTGAATAGGCATCTTGCATGTAAAGCAGACACGACCTTTAAGGTCGGTGTTGTGACTCGGAACAAAGGGACGGTTTCTCTGATTAGCCGGTCCACTCTGGAAGTTTCTCCTCTTGTTTGGAAAAGAGGGAGAAAAAGAAGGTCGGGAGGAAGGATATAAAGGTCTCTTGCCATAAGAATTAGGAGCAATATAAGAAGCACGAGCTTCCTCGGCAATCTCCCGGATAGAACTCTCCGCCCAAATGGCATCATTATAGATCGAGACAAAAGAAGTAGAACCTCTAATGATCTTCCCCTTTATCTGGGGAGAAAGCTTTCCCAGATAAAAGAAGGCTTTGTCTTCCTCTACCCTAATAAGTCGAGTGGCATAATGAGCCAACTCATTGAACCGAGTAGTAAACTCCTGAACGGATAGTTTTTCTTGCTTGAAATCCATGAACTCTTTCAGCTTTTGTTCTCTCAACTCATCGGGATAAAAACCTCGCTTCCAAGAGCTCACGGAAACGGGCCCACCCAAAATTAGGCTCCAACTTCGCGGTAGGACCAGAAAGAGTCCACCACTGATCCGCTTCCTTCTCTAAGAAGTGAGAAGCAAGACGGACTTTGTCCTCTTCAAGGACATCATAAAGGGAAAAACTCTTCTCCATTTCCCGTAACCACACAGAAAGTTTAACGGGATCAACTTCGCCATCGTAGGTTTTGGCTTGGCTCCTCGATAGCTGTGAAGCAACCCACGTATAACTCCCGTGTCTCTCCCGATCAGGAACAGGAATAGGAATCTGATTAGCCTGCTGGTTTTGCTGGTTCTGCTGGTTTTGGATAATTACGGTAAGAGCTGCTAAAATAGTGTTGTCAATCCTCGGAGGCATATTGCAAAATAAAAACACAGATTAGTACTTATCATTTAGCAAGAACAAAGAGACTACAACATAAATCCTAATCTACCCATCTTACCCTTCTATCTCACGGTTTATTATTTCTTAAGGTCAAGTTATTTATGCAAGGGTACACAAACGTGCGTCGGGAGCAAAATAGCTCTGATACCAACTGTGACACCCTCAAATTTGCGGAAAGAAAAAAAATTTATTTAAATACATAAAAGATAATACTAAAACATAACGAAGGTGTCATAAAATAAAAGGTCATTACAAAACGAAAATAACATTCTACAAACGAAATATACAAGACGGGAGACATATCTCCCGTATAAATACGGAAATAAAATAGTGTACAATAATATACAAACTATGAACCGAATATAGGTCCAAGGTAAATACTTCGCTCGCTAGCTCGTCCATGTACCCCAAATATGCAACACAACCTGTTCGACCGCATTAAATATAAACACGGAAGCCACAGTCAGTGGGGAGTAACTCCGAGTTCTCCCAGCCACGAAATGTCGAGTTTAATGAAACATGAATAACATAAACGCAATGTATATGGAAAATACAAAACTTAAACATATATGATATGCTTTTCATGTTATGAAACAGATAACTAACAAATAACCTAGCATGTGAAAGCTATCATGTGAAACCGATAATAAACTATAACTCGAGGTAGGGAAGCTGGTATGCTAGCTCAGAGGTTCCTCTCAGAAACATGGCCATGATACACTCAAACCCTAATCAACACGTAATCCTGTGAATCAGTTAACAATCGGTAATCCAAACTCTATCAATCCTAGCCGGCTTGCATCTCACCTTCTAGAACTCATAGAATCATACAAACATGAAAGACCAATACTTCTACAAACAGGCATAAGTTCTTAGTCCAGTCAATAGTCGACTTCTGTAACTCGAGGCTATACCACAAGGTAGGAAAACATCCTAGTCCTAGACTGATCAGACCTAGCGACCACAGCTATTCCATTCCCCGTCCCATGACATAACCGTCTATGAGAAACTCTACTAGGCGACCCCCTAAGCAGAGATGGATAGTACTTAAGCTGGCTCCCTTCCCAAAGCGGAACTCTTAGGATGCCATGCCCCGACTTGGAGATAAGCCCCCCAGGCCGTGACACAAAAGCTATCGACGGTGAACATATACTCGTTAAAGACAGTACTTGCCTATCTATGTCATGGTCCAAGATACTCATTTAGAATTAGAATGGTCAAGACGCCATATATCCATAATTCTCTATGGTAATTAGTCAACACGACACCAAACCATATAAACCAAAACAGCACGGGAACACCATCTATCATGTGGACTAATTGCTATAATTAATAATTCAAATATCATATAGCCTATATCTACTAAGGCTAATTCAATAATTAAATACAACCTTACTCGAAGACAAATCCCCGAACCTAGTCCCGCGACGGGTCATCAGTCAAATCGGGGCTGACTAGATCTTAGTTTGACCAAACCCGTTGGATCAAACCGGCTAGAAACAGAGTCTTTATCACATAGACATAAAATCAACATATTCATTACATGTTATTTTATTACTACTTCTAACATGTGAATTATCATATTATACCCAAAACCCGTTGGACTAAAAGGATATTAAATTAAACTACGGTCTCGTCTTATAATTTCTAACATGTGAGAAATAATAACTTTAATGAAAACCTTTTTAATTAAATATTTTACTTATTAATATTTCCCACTTGCTAAATATTACAAAACACGATAAAAATGACGATAACTCAAAAACCGTCACAAGTCCCAAAGTGGGACCCACGGGCTGAGTTTGGGCCGGACCCACCTGGGCCTGGATGGGCCCACGGACAGAATTGGGCCTGTTTTGGCTGTTTTGACAATTTTAATAAAAACCGTTTCTAATTATTCCCCGCATGCTTTAACATAATTAAAACCCGTCAAAACAACAATTAAACAATCAAACATCGACACAACCCAAAGACCAAAACCCGGACCCACCAAGGTCCAACACAGACCGGCCTGGACCGGGCCTGAACCGGCCTGAACCGGCCTGGTTTGGGTCCGGTTCTCAGCCTTCCTCCACGGTTCACCCACACCAACACCCAATTTAATTTCTAACATGTTTTAATCATCAACAACCATTTTTAACAATCATCCATACAAAATCATGATTTAAAAATAATTCATCTAAATTCCTCAAGAACACTAATCATATTAAAATCTTCCTACACAACATAAAATTCATATCTTATGAAAAATCATCCAAAACACAAAACAACATAAAAACTCCATAAAACATAAAAATCAACCTACTTATCATATTACTACCAAAAATCCATAAATCATAAAAATATGAACCAAAATTAAAGATGAACCACAAACTAAAGAAACCAAAAGCTAAAGGCTATGTTACTACTAAAATCATATTTAGCCATAACATGAACCAAAAACTACAAACTATGCTACTAACTAAAATCATAAATAACAAAACTAAAAGCCATGTGACATTAATTCGTCGAGTAAAACGGAATTGTTACCTTAGCTAGCCAAAACAATTAGCACCAAAATAATAATAAGAAGTATATAATAAGAAACCCTCCTACTAATCTTCACCCAAAATATACGAGTCTCCAAACTCGTCTTCAAAATCTTCCCCTATAAGAAAATAACAAGAAAACATTATTAGAACTAAAATATGAATTTCCATAATTAAAGTGTTGAAAATGATCTTGACGGAATTGAAATTAAACCGTACGTGAAGATGAGGAGCGAAGAGGAGAGTCTAGAAATATAAATTAGGATGGATTTAATTAAGAAACGAAGATTTTATGAAGGTTTTGCTCAAGAACGATGAAGAACAAACGATGAACGACGAAGAACACGAAGAACGATTAAAGAAAGTGATGTTTTGATCTTTATTTGATTTATTGTAAAATGAAAAGTTGTTTGTGAGTAAGGAAGAGTGGGTTGAGCCGTGTAAATATAGACAAATAAAGATGTCGGATTTTGAAATTGTTGTTACGTAATTGACTCGCGTTTAATAATTATTTTACGGTAAACGATTAAATATAATTTACGATAAAGTTAATATCAAGATATTATGATATTGTAATGAAAAATAATGAAAATATCAAGGCTTAAGAGTGGGTAAGTGTGCCGTGTGATGTTGAGCTTGTCGGGTCCGATTTCGAGCGTTTTGCGTAATTTTCGTTAACTGATCGATAAAGTGAAATAATATCTAGATATTATAATATTATAATCAAAAGTAATGAAATATCAAGCCCTATTAGAGGACTAAGTGAGCCGTGTGGTATGGTGAGGAATCGGTCTGTTTTTGAGCGATTTGCGTAATCTTTGTTGACGGATCGATAAAGTAATTAAATATCTAGATATTTTGATTAGTTTAATCAAAATAAATAAAATATCCAATGGTGAGTGGAAAACGATGACATGGCGCGTGACTCATGCCAAAGTCGAGTTTCGCTTTTGTTGCGCGATTTACGATGCGTCGGGAATAGTTAAATGATGATCGGTTAAAAACCGTATAAGTTATTCTTTAAATTCCGAATAAAATCAAAAATAATTTTATTAAATTATGATAAATCTTAATAAATCTAAATAAAAATAAATCAAAAATATTATTTTTTTAAATAAAATTTCGGTCTTCAAACTTATGAGACGAGTCGGGAAAAGTCAACGGAAGTCAAAGTTGACTGAAAAGTCGAGAAAAGTCAAAGATGACTTAAAAATCAAGAAAAGTTTAGGACGACTTAAAAGTCAAGAAAAGTCAATGACGACTTTTAAAAAGTCAAGGAAAAGTCAAAGACGACTTAAAAGTCAAGAAAAGTCAAAGATGACTAAAAACGGTCTTTTCATGGAATCCCTCAAAAATTCCAAATACGAACGCGGAATTTCAAAATAAGACTCGGAACAAAAATTCCTATTTTAAAAACTTAAGTTCTACTGAAAAGTGTTATTAAATATTTTTACTAGAAAAATTGGTATTTTTCGGGTTGTTACAATCACCCCTCCTTTTAAAAAGTTTCGTCCTCGAAACTTAGAAGAAGGAACGTAACATATATGTAGGTATATTTCAAAAATTGTTAAAAATATATTCGTGAATAAATTACAGAGTCTTATCACTGGGGCGGAAAGTTCTCGTCAGCTGTTACGAACACCAACGTCCCAAATCAAAGACTTTAAAAAGATACATTTTCGCATCAATAAATGAGAAAACTAGTTATCGAACGTCTCCGATAACGAGTCTCAACACTCCTTGACGGTAAAATACTTGAAATCATAAAATATTTCCAAAAGCTTCTAGTTCGGTAATAATTCTACTATCTATGCCTAAGATTTCTAACTAAAACTTATAGTAATCTATCTATAAGAAGCGATATTTTGATAGAAGGAACGGAATATTCGAAAATAACTCGAATAGAAATAGGAAAGGAAGAAGTAAATTTACCTCAAGCAAAGAGTTCGGGATATTTAGCTAACATTTTAGCTTCGGGTTCCCAAGTTTCTGATTCGACGTTTCCACAACGCCAAAGGATACGAACTAAGGGTACCACCTTGTTTCGGAGTTGTTTGTTAGCCCTTTCAAGTATACGAATTGGCCTTTCTTCCAAAGCCAAATTAGGTTCCAAGTCCAACACTTCTTCTTGAATAATATGACTCGGATCACTGATATACTTCTTCAACTGGAAACATGGAACACATCATGAACTTTGCTCAAGTTCGGAGGTAATTCCAGACGATAAGCAACAGGACCAACTCTTTTAAGCACTCGAAACGGTCCAATATATTTAGGACTCAACTTCCCTTTCACTCCAAACCGTTTCACTCCTTTCATAGGTGACACTTTAAGAAATACACAGTCACCAACATCAAACTCAAGTGGTCGACGACGAACATCGGCATAAGATTTCTGTCTATCTTGAGCGGCCTTCATTCGCTCTCGAATGACTTGAACTTGATCAATCGTTTCAGTAACTATGTTGGGACTCAATACATGATCATCTGGAACTTGATCCCAACAAACCGGACTACGGCATTTCCTACCGTATAAAGCCTCATATGGTGACATCTTGATAGAAGCATGATAACTGTTGTTATAAGAAAATTCCACCAAAGGCAAACTCTTCTCCCAAGATGTATGAAAGTCTAAAGCACACGACCGAAGAAGATCTTCCAAGGTTTGAATCGTTCTCTCGGTCTGACCATCTGTAGCGGCATGAAAAGCGGTGCTCATCAATAATTTACTACCCATGGCTTCTTGCAACGCCGTCCAGAATCGGGAACCAAATCTCGGATCACGATCTGAAACTATATCTTTAGGAACTCCATGGTAGCGTACTATCTCTTTCACATAGGCAACAGCTAAAGCCTCTATCCTCCAAGATTCATTGATAGGTATGAATCTCGCACACTTCGTCAGACGGTCCACAATAACCCAGATGGCATTCTTTCCACTAGAAGTAGTAGGTAAAGCCATCACGAAGTCCATAGAAATAGACTCCCATTTCCACCGAGGAATCTCCAAAGGTTGCAGCAAACCTCCGGGTCTTTGATGATCGATCTTCACCTTCTGACAAGTAAGACATCTACTAACATACTCCTTCACTTCAATCTTCATCCTAGGCCACCAGAATTGTGGTCTCAAATCTTTATACATTTTGTCGCCACCCGGATGAATAGCATAAGGAGAAAGGTGAGCTTCATCAAGTATTCTCTTCCTCAACTCGGCACTTCTCGGAACATACATTCGACCATGGTAACGAAGGTAGCCATCATTTATCACAAGCGACAATCTTTAGCTTGCCACAAGTAGGTATTTTTGATCGATGGCGATAAAGTAGCATCCCCGGTAAAAAGTACGAATCCTCGATAAAAATCAGGTTCCGCAGTCAAGCACCAAAGATAATCAAACCCTTTCCCAACAAACTGTATCTGAAGCTTCTGAAATTCGGTTACTAGTTCATCGGGTAAAGTACCAAGAGCATTTAATGAATGACTAGTCTTTCTACTCAAAGCATCTGCCACAACATTTGCTTTTCCCTCGTGATAAATCAACTCAGCATCATAATCCTTCACCAACTCTAACCATCTTCTCTGCCTCATGTTCAACTCTTTCTGAGTAAAAATGCACCTCAAGCTCTTATGATCGGTGTAGATTCGACAATGAACTCCAATAAGATAATGTCTCCAAGTTTTCAATGCATGTACTACAGCTGCTAACTCAAGATCATGAGTCGGGTATTTCACCTCATGAACCCTGAGTTGTCGAGAAGCATAAGCAATGACTTTTCTATTCTGCATCAAGACACATCCCAAACCATGCTTTGAAGCATCACAATATACATCATAATCAGCTTCATCATCTGGTAAAGTTAAACCCGGTGCGGTAGTCAATCTCTTCTTTAATTCCAAAAAGGCAATTTCACATTCATCGGTCCAAATATACTTTGCTTCCTTCTTTAGCAATTGAGTCATCGGTCTTGCTAATTTGGAGAAATCTTTCACAAACCGACGATAATAACCCTCTAAACCAAGGAAACTCCGGATTTCGGACACATTTTTCGGACTTTTCCATTCTAAACCAACACTCACGGCTTTCAATTTTGCTGGAAGTCGCCTCATAACACCGTCTTTGGAAATGACATGACCAAGGAAGGATACCTCGGGCAACCAGAATTCACATTTGGAGAACTTAGCATACCACTTTTGGCGTCGAAGAACACCCAAAATGGTTCGAAGGTGATCAGCATGTTCTTCTTTAGATTTAGAAAAGATCAGAATGTCATCAATAAATACCACCACACATTTATCCAGATACTCCCGGAAGGTACGATTCATCTGATCCATGAATATAGCTGGGGCGTTAGTCAAACCGAATGGCATCACATTGAATTCTAAATGACCATACCTCGAGCTAAAAGCAGTCTTGGGCATATCTGATTCCCGAACGGGAATTTGATGATAACCCGATCTAAGATCAATCTTTGAAAAAGTAGAAGCACCCCGTAACTGGTCAAAAAGATCATTGATACGAGGAAGAGGATATTTGTTTTTTATGGTGACACGGTTCAACTCACGATAATCAATGCACATCCGCATCGAACCGTCTTTCTTTTTGACAAAGAGTACGGGCGCACCCCAAGGAGAAGCACTAGGCCTTATGAAGCCTTTCTCAATCAAGTCATCAAGTTGGATTCTCAACTCTTTCAACTCGGAAGGCGCCATACGATAAAGAGCTTTGGCAATTGGTCCAGTTCCAGGAACTAGATCAATAGAGAATTCAACATCTCTTTCCGGAGGAATCCCCGGTAATTCATCAGGAAATACATCGGGATATTCACAAACAATAGGAACATCCTTCAAAGAAGGAAGAAAAGAAGCAGAAGTAGTCATTACACATAGAAATGCTTGATGACCCTTCTTCAAAACATTCAACATTTTCATAGCTGAGATTAACTTCACACTAGCTTGCTTTCTAACTCCTTGATAAGAAACACGAGCACCCAAAGGACTTTTAAGAATAATTTTCTGGTCACGGCATTCAAATCGAGCATAATAAGTAGATAAACAATCCATGCCCAGAATAATATCAAAGTCTTCAAGAGGAAACCGTAGAAGATTAGCCGGAAATATAGATCCATTTATGGATATTGGAATGTCTGAATGAAGATAAGAACAAGAAAATACATCTCCGGACGGTAATGAAATTGGAGTACTTTCCCCAACAGAAGCTTTGATAGGCAATTTATCGGATAATCTCATGGAAATAAAAGATAAAGAAGCTCCCGTATCAAACAAAATTAAACATGGAAACTCATAAATTGAGAACATACCCGTCACAATGTCAGGTTGAGCCTCGGCCTCAGCTCGGCTCATAATAAAAATCCGACCCTTAGGTCGCCCCGAAATAACCGGTGTAGAAACCGTCTTCTTCCTCTCGGGACATTCATTAAACATGTGCCCCGGTTTTTGACAATTAAAGCATACAAGTGGCTTGTTGAAGCAACCAACACCCGGATGCATAGGCATCTTGCACCGAAAGCAGGTACGATCCTTCAGATCATTGTTGTTGCTCGGTACAAATGGACGATTACCTCTAGTTGCTTGTCCACTCTGAAAGTTTCTCCTCTTGTTTGGAAAAGAAGGAGAAAAAGAAGGTCGGGAAGCCGGATAAAGCGGTCTCTTGCCATAAGAATTAGGCGCCACATAAGAAGTACGAGCCTCTTCGGCAATCTCCCGAATAGAACTCTCCGCCCAAATGCCATCATTATAGATCGAGACAAAAGAAGTAGAACCTCTACTGATCTTCCCCTTTATCTGGGGAGAAAGCTTTCCCAGATAAAAGAAGGCTTTGTCTTCCTCTACTCTAATAAGTCGAGTGGCATAATGAGCCCACTCATTGAACCGGGTAGTAAACTCCTGAACTGATAGTTTTTCTTGCTTGAAATCCATAAACTCTTTCAGCTTTTGTTGTCTCACTATCGGGGTAAAACCTCGCTTCCAAGAGCTCACGGAAACGAGCCCACCCAAAATTAGGCTCCAACTTAGCGGTAGGACCAGAAAGAGTCCACCACTGATCCGCTTCCTTCTCTAAGAAGTGAGAAGCAAGACGGCCCTTATCCTCTTCAAGGACATCATAAAGAGAAAAACTCTTTTCCATCTCTCGTAACCACACAGAAAGCTTAACGGGATCAACTTCGCCATCGTAGGTTTTGGCTTGGCTCCTCGATAGCTGTGAAGCAACCCACGTATAACGCCCGTGTCTCTCACGATCGGGAATAGGATTAGGAATCTGATTTGCTTGCTGGTTTTGCTGGTTTTGCTGGTTTTGGATAATAACGGTAAGAGCTGCTAAAATAGTGTTGTCAATCCTCGGAGGCATCTTGCAAAATAAAAACACAGATTAGTACTTATCATTTAGCAAGAACAAAGAGACTACAACCTAAATCCTAATCTACCCATCTTACCCTTCTATCTCACGGTTTATTATTTATTAAGGTCAAGTTATTTATGCAAGGGTACACAAACGTGCGTCGGGAGCAAAATAGCTCTGATACCAACTGTAACACCCTCAAATTTGCGGAAAGAAAAAAAATTATTTAAATACATAAAAGATAATAAAACATATACGAAGGTGTCATAAAATAAAAGGGTCATTACAATACGGAAATAATATTCTACAAAAGAAATATACAAGACGGGAGACATATCTCCCGTAGAAATACGGAAATAAAAGAGTGTATAATAATATACAAACTATGAACCGAATATAGGTCCAAGGTAAATACTTCGCTCGCTAGCTCGTCAATGTACCCCAAATATTCATTCACCACCTGTTCGACCGCATTAAATATAAACACGGAAGCCACAGTCAGTGGGGAGTAACTCCGAGTTCTCCCAGCCACGAAATGTCGAGTTTAATTAAACATGAATAACCTAAAAGCAATGTATGTTGAAAATACAAAAACCTTAACATATATGATATGCTTTTCATGTTATGAAACAATTAACTAACATATAACCTATCATATGAAAGCTATCATGTGAATCCGGTAATAAAATATAACACGAGGTAGGGAAGCTGGTATGCTGGCTCAGCGGTTACCATGTAACTTGGCCCTGATACACTCAAACCCTAATCAACACGTAATCATGTGAATCAGTTAACAATCGGGAATCCAAACTCTATCAATCTTAGCCGGCTTGCATCTCACACTCACCGTCTAAACTCATAGATCATACATACATGAAAGACCAATACTTCTAGAAACAGGCATAAGTTCTTAGAACAGTCAATAGTCGACTTCTGTAACTCGAGGCTATACCACAAGGTAGGTAAAACATCCTAGTCCTAGACTGATCAGACCTAGCGACAACAGCTATTCCGTTCCCCGTCCCATGACATAACCGTCTATGAGAAACTCTACTAGGCGACCCCCTAAGCAGAGATGGCTAGTACTTAAGCTGGCTCCCTTCCCACAGCGGAACTCTTAGGATGCCATGCCCCGACTTGGAGATAAGCCCCCCAGGCCGTGACACAAAAGCTATCAAGCAGTGAACTATATACTCGTTAAAGATAGTACGGTCTATCAATGTCATGGTCCAAGCTACTCATTTAGAATTAGAATGGTCAAAACGCCATATACTCATAATTCTCTATGGGTACTTAGTCAACACGACACCAACCATATAATCAAACAGTCACGGGAAAAACATCCTATCATGTGACTAATTGCAGATAAATACTAATCAAGTATCATATCGCCTCATATCTACTAAGGCTCATTCATTAATTATATAAAACCTTACTTGAAGACAAATCCCCGACCCGAGTCCCGCGACGGGTCATCAGTCAAAACGGGGATGACTAGATCTTAGTTTGACCAAACCCGTTTGGTCAAACCGGCTAGAAACAGAGTCTTTAGCACATAGACTTAATCATAAAAATCAACATATTCAATACATGTTAATTTTATTAAACTTATAACATGTGAAATATTATAACATCCCCAACAACCCGTTTGACTTAAAGGATATCAAATTAAACTACGATCTCGTATTATAATTTCTAACATGTGAGAAATAATAATTTTATGAAAAACTTTTTAATTAAATATTTTACTTATTAATATTTCTCACTTGCTAATTATTACAAAACGCGATAAAATAACGATAACTCACAAACCGTCACAAGTCCCACAAGGGGACCCACGGGCTGATTTGGGCCAACATGACACGGGCCTGGACTGGGCCCCACGGCTGGTTTGGGCCTGTTTTGGCCTTTTTAACGATTTTACTAAAAACCGTTTCTAATTATTTCCCGCATGCTTTAACATAATTAAAACCCGTTAAAACCACAACATAACAATCAAACATCGACACAACCCAAAGACCAAAACCCGGACCCACCATGGACCAACCCAGACCGGGTCTGAACCGGCCTGGACCGGCTGGTTTGGTCCGGTTCACAGCCCCCTAAACCGCCCCCTACACGGTTCAAACCACAACCAACACCAAATTTTTTCCAACATGTTTTTAATTAACAATCATCCATTTTAACAACCATCATACAAAATCATGATTAAAAATAATTCATCCAAATTCCTCAAGAACACTAAACATATTAAAATTTCCTACACAACATAAAAATCATAACTTATGAAAAATCATCAAAATTCATAAAGAACACTAAACATATTATAAATTTCCTACACAACATAAAAATCATAACCTATGGAAAATCATCCAAATTCAACAAAAACAACCAACATGTTATAAATTCATAAAACACCATAATAACCACTACTTAACATGTTACTAACTAAAAATCATAAAATCATAATAATATGAACAAAAACTAAAGATGAACCAAAACTAAAGAAAACAAAAAGCTATGTAACATATATCCGTCGAGTAACTCGGAATCGTTACCTTAGCTAAGCAAGACAATTAGCACCAAAATAAGAAGTATAAACCAAGAAACCCTCCTACTAATCTTCACCCAAAATATACGAGTCTCCAAACTCGTCTTCAAAATCGTCCCCTATAAGAAATAACAAGGAAAACATTATTAGAACAAAAATATGATTTTCCATAATTAAAGTGTTGAAAACGATTTTGTCGGAATTGAAATAAAACCGTACGTGAAGATGAGGAGCGAAGAGGAGAGTCTAGAAATATAAGTTCGGACGGATTTAGTTAAGAAATGAAGATTTTATGAAGGTTTTGCTCAAGAACGATGAAGAACAATTGAAGAACACGAAGAACAAATGAAGAACGATAAAGAAAGTGATATTTAGATCTTAATTTGATTTGATGAAAAATGAAAAGGTGTTAGTGAGTGAAGAGTGGTGTGGGTGCCGTGTACATATAGAGAGAAAAGGATGTCGGGTTTTGAAATTGTTGTTACGTAATTGACTCAGGTTTATTAATTATTTTACGGTAATCGATTAAATATAATTAACGATTAAGTTAATTCAACTAAATATCTAGATATTATGATATTATAATCAAAAGAAAGACAAATATATAGTCCTATTAGAGGACCTAGAAAACCGTGTGGTATGGTGAAGAAACGGATCTGTTTTCGAGCGTTTTGCGAAATTTTCGTTAACTGATCGATAAAGTTAATAAATATCTAGATATTTTGATTAGTTTAATCAAAATAATTAAAATATCTAATTGTGAGTGGAAAACAATGACATGGGCGTGTGACTCATGCCAAAGTCGAGTTTCGATTTTGTTTCGGGAGTTTGCGATGACGCGGGAATAGTACTTAAATGACGTCGGTTAAAAAGTTTCAAGTTATTCTTTAAATTCCGGAAATTAAAATTTTAAAAAAATTCAAAATAATATATTAAATCTGATAAATCTAATAAATCAAATAAAATGAAATCAAAAAATATTATTTTTGTAAATAAAATTTCCGTCTTCAAACTTATTGTAGGCGAGTCGGGGAAAAAGTCACGAAGTCAGTGACTGAAAAGCGAGAAAAGGAGAAAAAGTCAAGGATGACTAAAAACGGGATTTTCATGAAATCTCTCAGAAATTCCAAATACGAACTCGGAATTTCAAAATACGACTCGAAACAATAAATTCTATTTTAAAAACTTAAGTCTGCTGAAAATTGTTAGTAAATATTTTTACTAGAAAAATTGGGTACTTTTCGGGTTGTTACAATCACAGCGAGCCTTCCTGACAATATATATATTATATATATATTATATATATTATATAGATATAGATATATATATTATATATATGATATAGATATATATATATATATAGAAATTGCATCCGGTGAGTACACATATATTAGATGAGTACGTCCCGCGAATCTAAACCATTAGATCTTACACAAATCAAGGGCTGGATTAAACCTCAATCAGACTATATAAACTTACAATTTAACCTAGCAGCCTCACAACTCATTATCACTTTCTCCTTCTTCCCCCCTTCTCTCTCTAAATCACCTGCTCAAACAATTCTACGTATACTTTCCAACAATTGAAGTTTAATTATTAATCTCATCAATCTAATCAATTCAATCAATTCGAGATTGAATCTGCTTAATCGATTGAAACAACTTAATCAAACCTCAATTTCTGATCTTTCAATTGAGATCGCATCTTTCGATCGCACATTTTCAATCGATTTCCAGGTTAGTTCTAACTCGTCTAGTTACTTTCAAATTCTTATTCAATTAAAGAAATTCGATTTTGTTATTGAATTTTGGTTTGTATAATTGATGTTCATATTGTTAATATTGTTGATTTTTCAGATTATTAATGTCGGTTATAAGTATTTTTCATATTAATTCCGAAAAAATCAAGGTTATGAAATGGTGAGACTAACAATTTTTCATATTTTTGTGCTTTATTTGATTGCGATTGAGAGATCTTATGATGTGCGATTTCGGGAATTTTTTCGTGTTATAACATCAATTTTATAATACTTACTGTCTATTATATGTGTTGTTCGTGTTTGTCAATAAATTAGGGTTATGAAATTCTGAAATTCATAGCCGGACTTGTTTTCATGAAAATTGGGGGTAGAATGACGATTAAATTAGCTCTCGTAAAATACTCAACATATATTACAGTAATTGCGTTACCGTAACATTATTACTGCATCACATAAATAAAAAAGCATTGAAAGTAAATGCAATAGTGTTACAGTAACAAGAGTACTTCATTGCAGTAACAACATTATTCTATATAAGTCGTTGTCAACATTATTCTTTATGTCGATAAATTTAGAAAGGATTTCGATAATTCTTTATGGAGATTGTGTGCTTCGTTTGACTTTATTTCGGTAATGATTATAACCGTGTTACAGTTTAATGTGTTACAGTAGCAGTTTAATATGTTACATTAACAATTTTAATGTGTTATGTTAATGGAAACTTGCTGGCCTTGTGTTACAATAATACATGAAGAATTTGTTGGCGTTACATTACATTGATTTCCTGTACAGTGGTGACTATTTTGATGACGTAATATAGCACTATTTTTGTTTGAGAAACCATAAATAGATGACATTATAAACTATTATAATATACTGGTTAAAATTTTTTCAAAGAGTCGTAGTCATTTTCTGAGAATAATAAGAGGACAAGAACTTTATCATTATTGATTTCATTTAAAAGTTCAAGAAGTTCGTTTAAAGGCTATTAGCTCAAATGCGAGAGCGATGTGCAAACCTTGCACATAGGTATGGGTTCAAATCCCATATAGCCTATTTATTTTAATATCGTATTGTAAACCTTTTAGGTGGCCATATAACCTAACATGACTTATTGTGTGGTCCACACCACTTCGTTAGTTTAATTTATCAGAGAATGTTATGCATTTCTCTTTATTTATTTTTTTGGTAGTTGTTAATGACTTATTGTAACGGTGATAGTGTAATATCATTTACTCATTAAAGTAACAATGTTACAGTAACAAGGATACTGTAACATCATTGATTCGTCAAAGTAACACGGAAACAGTTGTAATAGGTTCTAATTAATTTCATCAACAAAAGGCAAGTGAATACAGATTCGTTCAGGCGTTTCTATTATGCTAAAATGTTTGGCAACAACACATCACAACAATGTGAAAAGTCTACCTTAACTATACATCATAATCACACATCAAATACGAAAATAATGTTAACAATCTCAACTAGCATTTCAACTTCAATAACGCTGCCTTCTTCATGCTTATCTTCACGACTGATTAGTTAGTGTGTGACAACCCTCGCGAATGCGGAAATAAAACATAACAAGCATGTGAATTTAATAGCGGAAAATACGGTATTTTAAAAACCTTTATACATGCAAGAAGAAGTATTCGAGGAGTGTCAAATATTACAAACCAAAGTACGAAATATACTACAACAAGAGACGTAGTCTCTCAAAAGGTTAACAATGTCAAAGTGATTAGCAACTAGCTAAAATAACGTCTAGAGGTGAATCTTCCAGGGACAACGCCCGCTAGCTCACACCCGAACCCAAAAATACCAAGCAAAATGCCATCCAATCAAGCAACCTGTTCATCCATGAAAAACATGAACGCCACAGTCAGTGGGGAGTAACTCCGGGTTCTCCCAGCCATATCACATTAAACGTACATAAAAGGAAATACAAAAGTAGAAGCATGCATATATTGATATACATGTGAAATACGATAAGGATAGATAGGCAATTCAATTTATAATGATAAGAGCATATGGAATACAAAATACGAATTCATCATGTCTTGCATCTCACCGTTAGCGGTATAAGTTTGATAAGATTGAGACTCGACAAACAAACCATGCCAAGTCATGTGAAGATCATAAGTAATCCGTCATATAATCACCCATTCAAACGTACCAATACATTGACGACATCTCTCACGGTAAATGAAACGCACTAGCACCGTGTACATGGCAAGTATGATTAAAAGACATCCACGAGATAAGCATTTCCCTGAACGCATACACGGCATTTCGTATATGTAGACTAATTTCCTCCTGGTAGAACGACGATAATAATACGGTCCTAGTCTAAATATGGCCAGACTCCCGGAATCGCATTTTCCGGTTCGACATACGATAAACATTTCGCATCCAAGACTCGGTCAATCAAAGACACCGAGTACCCCAAATTCGGTCGATATAATTCACGAAAGAGGCGGAAAAGAGCTCAAGCCTCATAACAAGCGGTACGCTACATGCAAATAACACCACCTCGTAAGTACACAACATTTGACGGCCGGGTTGATCAACGCAAAGCGTTCGCCTCCCAACAACGTCGTCGTATGCCCACTAACACATGCAATTAAGCAGTAGGATACCTCCCCGTTCCGACATTCCAGCCTTACGAACGTGGAGGTAGCCAAGGGAATGAGAGTACAAAGCACATAACAAAATAGTGCTCAAACCGTAACATTTGTAAAAACCGACTCAAAGTGGGACATAACAAAAACCGTCACAAAACATGCGATACAAGCGAATGAAATATCATATATTCGAAACATTAATATTTAAAGTCATTCCGTAAATTTATACGATAAATGAACAATCGGAAATATTATAAATGAAATCGTAAACAAGAAATACAAGGACCTTCCAGCCGGTCAACGGGACCGGCTGCCGGCTACCGGCTGGGACCAAGGGCATATAAGAAAAACAAGAAGGAAGGTTGAGGTGTCTCAGCCGGTCGGCTGGTCGGCTGTCGGTCGGCCGGCTGAGACCTAACTCATGCATAAAACTTCACGTATCAACAATAATATACATCCACTTCCCCAGCCAGTAGGCTGACCGGCTGCCGGTCGGCCGACTGGGGTCCAATATGCACGAAATCACCATTTTTCACCAAGGATCCATATTCAACCATCATCAACTATTATCATAAATCATCAATTCTCATATCGATTCTCAAGAAACAACAAGTATCATCATCAACACAATTTCTAAGCTTATCAATCATGTTCTAAATACGATTCCTAACATAGAAAACACGTAAAACACATAAATGATATCGAGTAACCCTTCACCGTTACCTTTTTGCGTCTTTACTCCGCGTCAAGGTCCTCTTCAATCAAGAAGTAGTCTTTGTCGGGATCTTGGAGGTCACCACCTACAAATAGTTAATAAAAGATGAATATACATCACCTTGAGAAAGACGGATTATTTGAAAAGCAAGAAAGACGGTAATTTATTACCAAAACGGATAGAGGAAGATGAGAGGGAAAGAATGAGACGAACTTACGTGAATTTGAGCGAGAAATGAGAGAGTTATGACGATTATAAGACGGATCAAAAATGGAAGCTAGGTTTCTTTGGGTTTTCTTAGTGAGGAAGAAATAGTTGAGTTGTGAGGAAGTATTAGGTTAGGGTTAGTATAAGTAGAGAGTGAGTGGAAAAAGTCAAGAAAAGTCAAAGACGTCATAAGACGGGTGTGAGAAATCGGTATTACCACAATACAATTATTATAGGATTATAACGAAATAGTAATAACTTGATTATACTAGTCATAAACGAAAACAAGAATAAGAGTATAGATTTAGAAATCAACCTCCGGTCCTAGCAATTGGCGTAAAGAACAGATATATCAAAGTAGATATCCTCCTAATCGTTGCACCCAAGACTGTATGAGAAATGCCCTTGTGTTGCTAGAAAGAGAACCAAAAGTTACTGTTAACCTTTTGTTTTTGTGTTTTGTCAAAAGTTACTGTTAACTTTTTCCTTTGTGTGAATGATAGAGAGGCAGAAGTGAGAATTAGGGTTAGAAATAAAAACTGAATTTTTCTTCCTGCTTGTCTACCCTTGCTACTCACGGCTCATAGGGTTTTATATGAGGAGATATTTGTCTCCTCAAAAATAACTACTCATTGACTAAAAACCGAGTGTATCTGGATACTTTCGTTTTTGGTCATTTTAGCTTCCAATATAATGTAATATCTTATAATCGTTGTTTTACATGGACCGACATTATAATACATCATTAATTATAAATATCCGTATATTTATAATTTGCCAATTAATTATAACGGTTTATGTTTAATTAGCTTACATTATCTACTATAATTAAATATAACTTTTTATATTTAATTTTACGAATTACAGTTAATTCGTCTCAGCTAACTTCCGTCTCATCATCACATTGACTAACCTTTTAGTCAATTACA
>JAIUZE010006075.1:0-33791 GCA_022085475.1 Heliosperma pusillum
AATGAATTTAGCCTTACGTAGAGTAGATACGAGGCGATATGATATTTGATTATGATTTATATGCAGTAGTCACATGATAGGATGTTATTCCGTGACTGTTTTAATTATATGGTTGGTGGCGTGTTGACTAAGTACCCATAGAGAATTATGAGTATATGGCGTCTTGACCATTCTAATTCTAAATGAGTATCTTGGACCATGACATCGATAGGCCGTACTATCTGTAACGAGTATATGTTCACCACTGATAGCGTTTGTGTCACTGGCCTGGGCCTTTTGATACCAAGCCGGGGGCATGGCATCCTAAGAGTTCCGCTTTGGGAAGGGAGCCAGCTTAACTACTAGCCATCTCTGCTTAGGGGGTCGCCTAGTAGAGTTTCTCATGTACGGTTATGTAATGAGACAGGGAATGGGTTAGCTGTTGTCGCTAGGTCTGATCAGTCTAGGACTAGGATGTTTTCCTACCTTGTGGTATAGCCTCGAGTTACAGATGACTATTGGCCGTACTAGGAACTTATGCCTGTTTATAGAAGGATTGGTCTTTCATGTTTGTATGATTCTATGAGTTCTAGAAGGTGAGATGCAAGCCGGCTAGGATTGATAGAGTTTGGATTAACGATTGTTAACTGATTCACATGATTACGTGGTGATTAGGGTTTGAGTGTATCATGGCCACGTTACAGGGTAACCTCTGAGCTAGCATACCAGCTTCCCTACCTATTGTTATATTTATTATCAGATTCACATGATAGCTCTCATATGCTAGGTTATATGTTAGTTAACTGGTTCATAACATGAAAAGCATATAATATATGTTAAGGTTTTGTATTTTATATATACATTGCTTTTATGTTTTTCATGTTTCATTAAACTCGACATTTCGTGGCTGGGAGGACGCGGAGTTACTCCCCACTGACTGTGGCTTCCGTGTTTATATTTAATGCGGTCGAACAGGTGGTGATGCATATTTGGGGTACATTGACGAGCTAGCGAGCGAAGTATTTACCTTGGACCTATATTCGGTTCTTAGATTGTATATTATTATACACTCGTTTTATTTCCGTATTTATACGGGAGATATGTCTCCCGTCTTGTATAATTTTTATGTATAATATTAATTCCGTTTTGTAATGACCCGTTTTAGTTATGACACCCTTCGTTATGTATTTAAATTATTTTTTTTCTTTCCGCAAATTTGAGGGTGTCACAATTCTAGTTTATGTGTTAGTGTATAGGCTTGGTGAAAAAGCATTTGGCTATAGTTCTTGGATTTAAAGATATGATCTTATCTTATGGTATCGGAAACTCGTTTGAGGTAGTAAGGTTTCGTTGTAAGTTGAACCATATTACTTGAAGATTATAGATATGAGCGAGGTTTGATGATGTGAGCTATGATGGAAATACCTTGGGACGTTAATGATGATGTTTGACTTGAGGTTGTACTTTGTGAATAATGAACTCGTGGGCTATATGATATTGATGATGACGTTTTGTTCGGTGTTCTACCGTGTGGCCGTAGGAGTTGAAAAGAGATTAGTATGGAGAGTTCCTTACTGGTTCTTCGGTTTTTGAAACCTTTGGGAATGTGTCAAATTCTGGAGTGGAGAGAATGTTACTATACTTGAATTTCAATTCCGCAATTGGGAATCCGTGTTATATGAAAGGGTGGATGAATTGAGTTGTAATTGATTTGTGGAATCTAGGTGTACCTTACTTTGATGATTGTGGTACGATGGTCCCATGTAAGAGACATTTGTTTGGGATGAGTTGCTTTACTATCACCCTAAGTCTGAAAGGAGAAATTTTGTGGGTTAAACCTTAAACCTTTACTCGTACCATCATTCCTTTTCATTTCCATTCTTGAATGTTTTTGTCAAGATTGATCTTTAAGAAATCGCATGCTCGTATCTTAATTCTTACTCAGATATCTTCATAACTCTACTATCTGCTTTGTCTCTTCCTTGACCTCGTTATTTTCAGCGCTCCTCTCTTGTAATGTAACAACCCGTAATTTGAAAGACCGAAATTATATTTTAAAAATAATAAATTTAATTTATTTTAATTTATTAAGATTTATTTGAATTTATGATAATTTAATATAATTATTTAGAATTTATTAGGAATTAAAGAATAGGTTTTACGGTTTAAACCCGAACTTCATTTAACTATTCCCGAGTCAACTTAAGTCCCGAAACAAACCCGAAACCGACTCCTACGTGGACCCCACGGCCAAAGCAATCTCTTTCCCTCATTTGATATCTTTTGATTACTTATTATTAAACTAATACAAATATCTAAGATATTTGTAGCTTTATCAATCTGTCAGTTTAAATTACGTAACAAATCGCTTAAAAACAGACCCGATTTCTCCTTACTCCACACGCCTACTTCCTCTTGTTCCCTTAGGATTAGATATTTTTATTCTTTTGATTAAATTAACATAATATCTAATAATATCTAGATATTTACCATAATATATTTATAAAACCCGAGTCAATCCCGTAACAACAAGTTCAAAACCCGACTCCCGAAATCCTCTATAACTACACGGCCCAAACCTTTTTCCTCTTACTCACTAATTATCTTTTTACTTTACATTAAATCAACTTAATACCTTCTTTAATATAATCATAATCGTTCTTCGTGTTCTTGATCGTTCTTGATCGTTCTTGAGCAAAATCGTCACAAAACCTTCGTTACTTGGCCAAATCCGTCCTAACTTATATTTCTAGAGTCTCCTCTCCGCTCTTCATCTCCATGTACGTTTTATTTTCAATTCTGACAAAATCGTTTTCAACACTTTAATTGTTGAAATCAAGTTTTAATTCTAATAATGTTATTTTTGTCATTTCTTATAGGAGAAGATTATGAAGACGAGTTTGGTGACTCGTATATTTTAGAAGAAGATTAGTAGACGGGTTCTTAGGTCTTATTTTGGTGCTATTTGATTTTGTGTTACCTAAGGTAACGATTCCGAGTTACTCGACGAATTAATGTCACATATTTTTGTTTATGTTTTTACTTACGGTTTTAAGTAGTAACATGTTAGGTTGTTATTATTATTATGTTGTATGAATTTTTAACATATTTAGTGTTTTTGACATGTTGGATGATTTGTTCATAATCATGATTTTTGTATGAATGATGGTTGAATTGGTTGTTAAAATGGATGGTTGTTAATTAAAACATGTTAGAAATAATTTGGGGTTGTTCTATGGTGGTGGCCGTGTGGTGGCCGTGTGTGGTGGCTGAAAACCGGCCGGTTCAGGCCCGGTCCAGGCCGGTTCAGACCCGGTCTGGGTTGGTCCGTGATTTGGCCTTTGGGCTTGTGTCGATACTTGATTGTTTTGTTGTTGTTTTGACGGGTTTTAAATATGTTAAGCATGCGGGAAATTTTAAGAAACGGTTTTAGAAATAGTTGACCAAAACCGGCCCAAACCAGGCCCGTGGGCCCAGTCCAGGCCCGGTTCATGTCTCGGCCCAGTCCAGCCCGGATGACCGTGAGTCCCTCTTTGGACTTGTGACGGTTTTTGAGTTTAGTGTTATTATTATATCATGTTTTGTAATATTTAGCAAGTGGGAAATTTTAATAAGTAAATTATTTAATTAAACGGTTTTCAAAATATTATTATTTCTCACATGTTAGAAATTATAGCATGAGAATGTAGTTTAATTTGATAACCTTTAAGTCCAGCGGGTTTCGTAAGAATTAATATTTCACATGTTAGAAATTAGAATAAAATAGCATGAAATAAATATGATGTTCTTATGTTCAAGCCTAAATGGCTAAGACTCTCTTTCTAGCTGGTTTGACCAAACGGGTTTGGTCAAACTACGATCTAGTCAGCCCCGTTTTGACTGATGACCCGTCGCGGGACTCGGGTCGGGGATTTGTCTTCAGGTAAGGTTTTATTTAATGAATGAATGAATGAGCCTTAGTAGATATGAGGCGATATGATATTTGAATGTGATTTATATGCAATTAGTCACATGATAGAAGTTTTTCCCGTGACTTTTAATGTATGATATATGTGTGTTGACTAAGTACCATAGAGAATATGATTATATGGCGTCTGACCATTCTAATTCTAAATGAGCACCTTGGACCCATGACATTGATAGGCCTTACTATCTTTAACGAGTATATAGTTCACAGCTTGATAGCTTTTGTGTTCCCGGCTTGGGGGGTTTATCTCCAAGCTGGGGCATGGCTGCCTAATTGCTTCCACTTTGGGAATGGAGCCACCTTAAGTACTAGCCAACTCTGCTTAGGGGGTCGCCTAGTGACGAGCTTATTTTCGGGGTCGTTAATTCCGGAAACTAGCTATGCCAAATAACAATTTATAAAACCAAATCTAGACTCAAACTATCCTAAGTAAAGGGGTAGTAAGGGTAAGATAAGGATCGAACCCAAGAGAAGGCGGTGAATGCTAATAATCTAATCTAGACTCTTGCTAAAAACCGATTAAACAAATTAATAAATCTAACCACAAATTAAACACTAATGGAAACAAAGACTAGAATTACTTACAAACTATGATATTCACAATGGTAAACATGTAGATAACAAATAGGGAGAAAGTTTTTCATGAGAAAAGATTATCAATCCTAGAATCACCAATAACAACTAAATAATCAAAGATTCAAATAAGGAAAAACTACTTAGTGCAATTATCCCAAGTTCCCCCACAATTAACAAAGTAAAGATCCCTCCTTTCCTCCCTTCTCTAATTATCTATAGCAAAAACTTCTAAGAATTAGCCACCATGAATTAAACCATCCATAAATGACCCAATACAACTAAACCCATACTTATTAAACCATAAGCATAAATAAAGATGCAAGCTTTAAGCACAAAACCAAAGAAGCATGCTAGATTCATGAACTAAAACATTAAACCATGTTCTAAATACATAAAAACCCAAATTCCACTCAAAAGATTCTAACTTTTAAACCAAAGTTACAATCTTTCAAGTTGCATCAACAAATATCAAGACAAATCAACCAAATTCATCAAGACAATGCAAATTAATCAAACAAATAATTACTAAGATGGTTGGTCTTAACAACAATTCATTCAACAAAGAAAATCAACAAAGGAAGATGGAATTAAATAGAGAAGGAAGGATTAAAAAGTCTTACAATGCTAAAAGGGAAGAACTTGTTCAAATTACACTAAGCAAAAGGAGATTAGCTACCCATAGTCTTCATAATACAACCAATTTCTAAGGAAAAACCCATTACAAAAGCCAAACTTGAAGAACAAAAAGAGAGAAAAATGCTAAGGAAAATATGATGTTGTATGGTGAATGCTTCCCTCCTTGCCTCTCTTCAGAAATCTTCTTTTATACCCTTGGTCCGCAAACCTAGGGGCCTTGAAAGATGGGCTTCCAAAAGACAAGACGAAAAAAGGAAGAAAACCCGTGCTGAGAGATGACGCAGGCTGCGTCCTACGACGCAGGCTGCGTCCAGCACTGCCAGATTTTTGCCTTGATTTCCTTCTTGACTTTCGTTGACCCCATGATTATTTGACCTTGCCTTGACTTTCATTGACCCATTTGGCTTGGTCTTCAAACCTTGATGATTCCTTGCTAGCCCACTTCAAGTTCCGGGTTTTTGGGTCTCGGGTTTTCGGGTTTGACTTTTATTGACTTTCGGGATTTGACTCTTAAATTTGACTTAAAATACTAAATACTAACACTATTACAAAAACTAAAATTAACGTAAAACAAAGCTAATGACCCGTAAAAAGTAGAACGAAAGACTCTAAAAGTTACTACTAGACACGACATTATTTGACGTTGTCAAACACCCCCACACTTGGACTTTTACTCGTCCCGAGTAAAACTCGAGATTAGCATGAACGACACGAGCCCAACAAAGTGTGTGTGAAGGCATTGACCTCTCTTCCCTCACTACAACCTTCTTATACTCCCTCTTAAACAATCCACCTATGACAAAAACAAAACAAAAAGACTCAATTCTTGTGACACTCTTCTCTCACTCCCCCTCCTTATATCATCCCTCAAGACTAAAGACACGACATGCCACCTACTCCGACTCAAAACAACTCCTCCCTACTTATAGCTCCCAAAAAAAATAGTATGACCATCTTTGCCTTATCCCAAGGCATAGCGAGATGGTCTTTCTCAACAATCTTCACACAAATCCCCTCCTTATATCACCCCCTTATTACTCCACTAATGCAAATCATGGTTACTTGGTTGGCCCCAAACTTCACAATTTGCACAACCAAGCGACCACCAACATAAATCCACCAATTTGGAACAAAGTTTTGTGACTCAAAAATAAAAATAAAAGGGTCCTAAACTAGCCTCCTTCCAATTTTCCTCCTTATCACTCCCTTCTTATTCCTCCAAAAATTCTCATCATAGGAAGAATCATGCTCAATTTTTTTCATTTTTTTCATTTTTTCATTTTTTTTTTCTTGAAAATCCCTCATTTTGCCTAAGGTGCCCTTTCGGGTTTTCACCTTAGCTTTTCCTTTCCTCTCATTGGTGGCTCGCAACTCGATTCTTCATTTTGCCCGGAATGCCCTTTCGGGTTTTCATTCCGTCCTCGGCCACCTTCCCAATCTTGCCTAGGTGCCCACCCTTGTGGGTTTTCACCTAGCCGGGATTTTCAATTTTTTTTTTTTTTTCTTCAAAATAAAGACATAAATAAAAAATTTTTTTTTACAAAGCATCAAAAACAAACTAACTATGTACAATCTTCTCCCCCACACTTAGAATTCACAATGTCCTCATTGTGGAGGAGAAGAAAAAAAATTGTTACCTCATCAATTATCGAAATGAGAAGAACCCGAGGCACCTCCTCGGTTTCTCCTCCTATCCCTTGCTTCTCTAATCCGCCTTCTTTGCTCCATGACTTCATCAACGGTTGCTTGGTTGTAAGGAGAGGAGTAGTCCGGGTTTTGTTGCATGGACATCCCAAAGAGAGAGCTAGCCAATCCATAAACGTCCTCTTGCGCCACCGCATCTTCATAGGAGTCTTGAAGATAGGTGTGGTGGCGCTCATTTTGAACGCTAAAGTGGTCCGTAGCTTGCTCTCTCCAAGCATTTTGGGTGGCCCACATAACATTTGCTCTTTCCACCTGCAGCAGGAGCTCACCCAAGGGGCCTTGATGATCAAGCCACATACAAGACAAGCTTGACCCCTCAGATGGAAGCTCGAATTACAAGGTCTAAACAACAAGCTATGACAAGTCAAGAGCAACCCAAGCCAAGCCACCCCAATGAAGAAGACAGTTCAGGGTTCAACAACCCATGCCCATCCCCAACACAACCCACATTACCCACACAAAACAGAAACAGAGCCATTCAGGCCCAGACAGACCAGTTAACAAACCCAGCCTCTAGGAGGTACACCAGGGCATCCCAACCACCCCCACTATGGCCTACCATCAAGACAACCCTCTAAGCTACAAGTTTGCCCAGGACAAACCATTTTGAAGTCTAGTAAAAACCCATGAAACAGACACCCCAAAGCTAGGGTCCAGTAAACAGCATAGCAGAGGTAGTACATGCTCAGATGATGTTTTCTTTTGGTTAAGTCAACTTGTCTTCATCTAAGGCAGGTTTATCTATGTCCTCATAAGAGTGGAGAGTTCCAAGGAGCAACAAAACACCCAGAGCAAAGCACGAGACAACAAGATCAACAGATTTCCATTTCAGGAAAACTCCAAAAACTACTTTATTTGCTTTTGCTCAGTCTGTTTTCTTTTGTGTTTTGTGTATGTTCTTTATAGTTGTTAAGCTCGTCCTCTTGTGAGGCCCTTAATTAATGTCAGTAGAAGTAGTTTAGATCCTAAGCTGGCCCTTGGATGATACATACATCCAATGGTTCACAAGATATCAGTCCCTCTATATAAGGAGGTCTTGTATGTTGTTGTAAGCAGACTTTTATGAATGAATGAATTAAACTTTGAGAAATCACTCAATGTTATCAAACTTGTGCTAAGAGCTGTAGTTTGAAGCAAGCCTGGTACACCTCCAAGGTGTTTGATCAGTGCCTTGTATTGTGAGCTAAGTTATACCTGTGCTTTGCTGTGGTTTAACTTACTTGCTGTTGAGGTTAGTCTAGGGTGTTTGTGCTTTGCTGTAACACTTGAAAACTGTCTCTAAAACCAGTCTTGAATCCTTTTTCTCTTGTGCTTTGCTGTAGAGGATTGTATCCAAGTCATATCCCTTGAATCTTTCAGTTAAACAACTCACAATCTCTAAAATAACACCCCTTGTTACTTGATATTGTTTTCAGTTTGAGTCAAGCTAATCAAGTCACTTAAAAACTTGTGAACCTTAGTAGTTTACACTCCAAATTGGTTATCAGAGCTTTGGTTGAGAGTCTTAGTGAGTTCATTTTCCCTAACTACATTTAAAAACACAAAAATAGCCCAATGAGTGAAGAGAGACTAGCAGGAGTAGAAGCAAGGATGGAGGATCTGGCTGGGAGTGTAACCACCCTAACCAGAACCTTGGACCAAGTTATAGGCAACCATTTGCTTGCTGGAGGGAGAGGTAGAGGACGTGGAAGAGGCCAAGGAGGAGGCAGAGGAAGGCCACCTGATGATGAGGAGTACCCAGACGCAGATGACTCAACAAGAAGCAGAGCTTCCATCCACAGGAACACAGACAAGCATCTTAAGGTAGATATCCCTGAGTTTTCTGGTAGTCTTAATCCTGATGACTTGTTAGAATGGCTTAGAGAAGTAGAAAGGATCTTTGAGTACAAGGGATACAATGATTCCAAGTCTTTTAAAGTAGCCATCCTGAAACTGAAAGGGTATGCTTCCCTTTGGTATGAGACTATGAAAGGGTTAAGGGCTAGGGAAGGTAAGGAACCCATCAAGTCTTGGACTAAACTGAAAAAGAACCTGTTAGACAAATTTGTTGCTAAGGATTACACCCAGGATCTGTTTATCAAGTTGTCTAAGTTGAAACAAGGAGACAAACCTGTTGAATCTTATCTGAGGGAGTTTGAACAACTCACCTTTTAATGTGATATAAATGAGAAACATGAGCAAAGGATTGCTAGGTACTTAGAGGGTCTAGATAAGAACATTGCTAACAAGGTTAGGATGCAACCTCTGTGGTCATTTGATGATGTTGTCAACCTATCTCTGAGAATTGAGAAGATAGGGAAGACTAAGCCTGCTACACCAAAACCTGTTAGGCCTTTTCAAACCAGACCTTATAGTGGGTTTATAACCATGGATACCCCCAAGACAGCACCCCCACCTATCTTAGACAAGGGTAAGGGCATCATGGGTCAAAAGCCAAGCACTTCATTGACTGAGAACAGAATTAGGTGCTTCCAATGTCAAGGCTATGTACATTTCAGGAAGGATTGCCCTTCTAAGAAGACCTTAACCATAATGGAAGTTGAGGCTTGGGAGAAAGAGGGTCTAGTTGAGTATGAAAGGGATGGGCCTGAGGTTGAAGAAGTGGTGAGTGAGGAAGAAGAGTCTAGTCAGGAGGCAATAGTGGCACTCCCTGACACAGGCCACAGCTTAGTCCTATGGAGAGTAATGCATTCACAACAGATACCTTTGGAGGAGGATCAAAGATCCCTCATTTTCAGGAGCAGATGTACCATACAAGGGAGGGTTTGTAACCTTATTATAGATGGAGGTAGTTGTACCAATGTGGCTTCTGTTACTATGGTTGATAAGCTGAAGTTGAGCACCCAAGATCACCCTCACCCCTATAAGTTGAGATGGCTGAGTAAGGGAGCAGAGGTTAAGGTGGATAAGCAATGCATGGTCCCTTTTTCCATTGGCAGTGTGTACAAGGATGAAGTATTGTGTGATGTGGTTCCAATGGATGCCTGTCACTTGCTATTAGGAAGGCCATGGGAGTTTGATAAAAGCTCCATACACCAAGGAAGAAGCAATACCTATTCTTTCAAGCATGGGAGCAGGAAGGTGACATTAGCCCCCTTGCCACCACACCAGAAGAGCTATGGAAGTCCAAGTATGGCTGAGGATTTTAGTGGAGTTGTATTTCTATCTGAGTCAGCAATGGTCAAGGAGTGTAGTGAGGAGCAACCTATAGTAATGCTGCTATCAAAGAAGTTCAGGAAGAAGAGTCTAAGGTGATCCCTGCAGATGTTAAGCCCCTCATTGATCAGTTCAAGGAAGTGTTTCCAGAGGAACTTCCTGATGGCTTACCCCCTTTGAGAGGGATTGAACACCAAATAGACCTTGTGCCAGGGTCTGTACTACCTAATAGACCAGCCTACAGATGTGATCCTAAGGCTACACAAGAGCTACAAAAGCAAGTTGGAGAGTTGATGAGTAAAGGGTTTGTAAGGGAGTCATTAAGTCCTTGTGCTGTGCCTGCATTGTTGGTTCCTAAGAAGGATGGGACTTGGAGGATGTGCATAGATAGCAGGGCTATCAACAACATCACAGTCAAGTATAGGTTCCCTATACCTAGGCTTGATGACATGTTGGATGAACTAAGTGGCTCAAGGTTCTTTTCTAAGATTGACTTGAGGCAAGGTTACCATCAATTGAGGATCAGAGAAGGAGATGAGTGGAAGACAGCCTTCAAAACAAAGCATGGCCTTTATGAGTGGCTTGTCATGCCTTTTGGCCTGTCAAATGCCCCAAGTACCTTCATGAGATTGATGACAGAGGTGCTTAGGCCTTGCCTAGGGAGATTTGTGGTGGTATACTTTGATGATATCCTCATCTACAGCAAGAGCAAGGATGATCATTTGAGGCATCTTGAGGCTGTGTTTGAAATACTTAAGGAGAGCAAGCTCTTTGGGAAGCTTGAGAAGTGCACCTTCATGACTGAGGAAGTCAAGTTTCTAGGATATGTGGTATCTGGTAGAGGCATTTCAGTTGATCAAGACAAGATCATGGCAGTCCAGTCTTGGCCTATCCCTAGGAGTATTACAGAAGTAAGGGGATTCCATGGCTTAGCATCCTTCTACAGAAGATTCATTAAGGACTTTAGCACCATTGCAGCACCTCTCACTGAGTGCATGAAGAAGGGAGAGTTCACTTGGACTAAGAATGCTTTGCAGGCTTTCAAACACATGAAGAAGCTCTTGTGCAGTGCACCTATCCTAATATTGCCAAACTTTGATTGCCTTTTTGAGGTTGAATGTGATGCAAGTGGAGTGGGAATTGGAGCTGTCCTCATCCAAGAGAAGAAACCTGTAGCCTACTTTAGTGAGAAGCTAAGTGGTGCCAAGCTAAACTACTCTACATATGATAAAGAGTTCTATGCTCTTGTCAGAGCTCTGAGGCATTGGAGTCATTACCTGAAGCCCAAACCTTTTGTCTTACACTCTGATCATGAGGCATTGAAGTACATAGGAGGCCAGCATAAGCTCAGTCACAGACATGCTAAGTGGGTGGAGTTCCTTCAGTCATTCACCTTTTCTAGCAAGTACAAAGAGGGCAAACAAAATGTGGTGGCTGATGCATTGTCTAGGAGGTACACTCTGCTATCAACTATGGAGCAAAGGGTTCTTGGTTTTGAGTTCATGAAGGATATGTATCAAGAAGATCCAGACTTTGCAGAGGATTGGTTGGCACAGAAAGAGGGAACAAGAACCATTGATTCACCCTACACTTTGCAAAATGGATTCTTATTTAAAGGAAACAAGCTGTGTGTTCCCAGAGGATCTTATAGGAATCTATTGATTAAGGAGGTACATGGAAGTGGCCTTGGAGGACACTTTGGGGTTCAGAAAACTGTGGACATACTACAAGATCAATTCCATTGGCCTAAGATGATGGGAGAAGTTCAAATAGTGCTCAGAAGGTGTGGAGTTTGTCAAAAGGCCAAGAGTTCTTTCCAAGCAGGACCTTACACTCCCCTACCAGTCCCATGTAGGCCTTGGGAGGATGTTAGTATGGATTTCATAATGGCATTGCCTAGGACAGCAAGAGGGAAGGATTCTATCATGGTGGTTGTGGATAGGTTCAGTAAGATGGCACATTTCATTGCATGCAAGAAGACTGAGGATGCTGTGAGTGTAGCAGAGCTATACCTTGATGAGGTGGTGAGGTTACATGGAGTTCCAAGGACCATTGTGTCTGACAGAGACACAAAGTTTATGAGCCATTTCTGGAGGACATTGTGGAAACTGCTTAACACTAGGTTATTGTTTAGTACCTCCCATCACCCTCAAACTGATGGCCAAACTGAGGTGACTAACAAGACCTTGGGAAGAATCTTGAGGTGTATAGTCAGCAAATCTCTCAAGGATTGGGACTTGAAGTTGGCTCAAGCAGAGTTCTCTTTCAATAGAGCTCCATCAGCAGCCACAGGCCACTCCCCCTTTGAAGTGGTCTATGGTACTAACCCCTTAATGCCTTTGAGTTTGTCTAATGTGTGCAGGTCAGAAGTCCACTATGATGCCAAGAAGAGGGTGGAACAAATGTTAAAACTCCATGAATCAGTCAGGAAACAAATTGAGAAGGCTAATGATCTGTACAAGAAGAATGCCAAGGTTCCTAAGACCAAGAAAGACTTTGCACCAGGAGATCTAGTATGGATCAACCTAAGGAAAGAAAGGTTCCCTTCCAAGAGAAAGAACAAGCTAGAGCCAAGAGCAGATGGTCCTTTTCAAGTCATAGAGAAGATAGGTCCCAATGCCTACAAAATTGATCTACCAGGAGAGTATGCAGTCCATGGGACATTCAATGTTGGAGATCTTAGTCCTTTCTTTGAAGACTCTGAGGGAGAAGAAGACACAGGCTTGAGGTCAAGCCCTTTTCAACCTGGGGAGGCTGCAGCAGGAGCTCACCCAAGGGGCCTTGATGATCAAGCCACATACAAGACAAGCTTGACCCCTCAGATGGAAGCTCGAATTACAAGGTCTAAACAACAAGCTATGACAAGTCAAGAGCAACCCAAGCCAAGCCACCCCAATGAAGAAGACAGTTCAGGGTTCAACAACCCATGCCCATCCCCAACACAACCCACATTACCCACACAAAACAGAAACAGAGCCATTCAGGCCCAGACAGACCAGTTAACAAACCCAGCCTCTAGGAGGTACACCAGGGCATCCCAACCACCCCCACTATGGCCTACCATCAAGACAACCCTCTAAGCTACAAGTTTGCCCAGGACAAACCATTTTGAAGTCTAGTAAAAACCCATGAAACAGACACCCCAAAGCTAGGGTCCAGTAAACAGCATAGCAGAGGTAGTACATGCTCAGATGATGTTTTCTTTTGCTTAAGTCAACTTGTCTTCATCTAAGGCAGGTTTATCTATGTCCTCATAAGAGTGGAGAGTTCCAAGGAGCAACAAAACACCCAGAGCAAAGCACGAGACAACAAGATCAACAGATTTCCATTTCAGGAAAACTCCAAAAACTACTTTATTTGCTTTTGCTCAGTCTGTTTTCTTTTGTGTTTTGTGTCTGTTCTTTATAGTTGTTAAGCTCGTCCTCTTGTGAGGCCCTTAATTAATGTCAGTAGAAGTAGTTTAGATCCTAAGCTGGCCCTTGGATGATACATACATCCAATGGTTCACAAGATATCAGTCCCTCTATATAAGGAGGTCTTGTATGTTGTTGTAAGCAGACTTTTATGAATGAATGAATTAAACTTTGAGAAATCACTCAATGTTATCAAACTTGTGCTAAGAGCTGTAGTTTGAAGCAAGCCTGATACACCTCCAAGGTGTTTGATCAGTGCCTTGTATTGTGAGCTAAGTTATACCTGTGCTTTGCTGTGGTTTAACTTACTTGCTGTTGAGGTTAGTCTAGGGTGTTTGTGCTTTGCTGTAACACTTGAAACTGTCTCTAAAACCAGTCTTGAATCCTTTTTCTCTTGTGCTTTGCTGTAGAGGATTGTATCCAAGTCATATCCCTTGAATCTTTCAGTTAAACAACTCACAATCTCTAAAATAACACCCCTTGTTACTTGATATTGTTTTCAGTTTGAGTCAAGCTAATCAAGTCACTTAAAAACTTGTGAACCTTAGTAGTTTACACTCCACCACCTTTGGTCTTGTTGTTCTCTCCAAAGGCGGGCTTCCTCTTGCCCATCTAGCATCCTCCTCCATTCCTCACTTTGAGCCCTCTCGGCCTCCGCCCTCAATCTCTCCCTCTCCTCCACAACATTATGCCAATCATCTAAACTCTCAAGCCTACCTCCTTGTAATTGTTGCCAAGTATTTGAGGCATCTACCCTCCCACTAATGTGTGCCAAGACGTCGTTGGTGCTAGCAAAATAGTTAGCCATTTGTTGTTGCCATGGCTCCACGGGTGTGCTAGAACGACCCTCCGCATCAAACATGGGGGTGTCGGTATCATGGTGGCTTTGGAATGGTGATTGGAAATGAAATGGTGGTGGTTGTTGTTGTTGTTGTTGTTGTTGTTGTTGTTGTTGTTGTTGTTCAAAATTGGTGGTGTGGGAAGGACCTTGCTCAATTGCAAGGATCTCAATCTCCTCTCTCAAATGCTCACTTCCCTCACCACCCTCTCTCCTTGCCCTCCTTTGCCTCAAAGGCACTTCTTCTACCTCCTCCTCCTCCTCCGCACTACTTACCCCCAAACTTTCCTCCCTAGGACAAACAAAATCCCATGCCGCGGGTCCTCTAGGTAAAGGATTGTTTTGAGGTCTAGGCAACTTCATGTAGCTTAGCCCGTCACTTCCCAACCAAAACCCTTTTAAGGGTTGCTCCTTGCTAGCCTTAAACATGTGAACTTCTTCTAGCCCAAGATGGTTGTACCTCGTCAAACCCCTACATATGTTTACCGCTTGACCATTAGGAATGCCCCCCTCATAATGCCTTACCAAGAAAGAAATCACCCCCCCACAATGGATGCTTGCCCTTGCCGATTTTTGCCTATGCTTGATGCAAGCTCTCAAAAAGAAATCGGCCCAATCCGGGATCCCTACCCCCTCCGGAAGCATAGTCCACAAACAAAGCCGGATCTTCTCCGGCACCTTGGTGGGTTCTCCCGCGGAGTTGAAAATGGTGGTAAGGAACCTAGTAATTAGGCGGAGTACGGGGTGGGTGATGGCTGACAGTTTGGCATCCTTAGACGGGCCACGGTCATCGGCAATGTTTCCCCACATTTGGTGCATTTTGCCCCTTGGGCACCTAATGTCTACGGGTTGCTTGGTAATTTTTAGGATTTGACGGATTTCGGAAGTTGTGGCATTATGCCAAGTTTGATTCAATCGGAAGCGGTAGGCTTTCTCCTCACCTTCGGGCACATCCAATTCCGACAAGGTGGCTAGAAACTCGTATGCAAAACTCCTATAGGTGTAATCCCAGGAGTTTGGCTCGAGATAAGCCTCTAGCCCTACTTTAGCTAGCATGTCCCTTGTCAGATTGAACATGCCTAAGGCATGGAGGGTGGTTGGGCAAAAGAATTTGGTTGCTACAAGAGGGTGAGTGGATATTTGATCCCAAATTTTCTTATGTTGAGCTTGCATCCTCTCACAACCCATGAACACCGTTTCAACCTCGGTGTCGGGCTCACTCACCGCGGCCCTCTTATTTTTTCCCTTGCCAAACAATTGAGAGATTTTTGGTGCCATTTCTGCAAAGATGTAACAAACAACACACTACAACAATAACAAGCAATCACTCGAAAAGTTTTTCGCTCAAGCACTTCAACAAACACTTGGTGTGCAACAATTTCTACACCTCAAAAAGCTAGTGTTTGTTGAATTTCTTTGCCTTACTCAGAAAACTTTATCCAATCCTAACTACACAATCAAGCAAGGGGAAAGGGGAACTCAACCTAAGACTAGAACTAGCCTAATTCGAGCAAAAACCTGAAAATTGATGAAAAAGTCGAGTATTAAAGTTATACCTTTGTTTTTCCACAAGATTCAAGTGCCTTGATGATTAGAAGTAGGTAGGAATCCGATAATTAGCCTTAAAAACCCAACTAAAGACCCGAAAAAGACGAATTTGAGGGGAAAAAATCTAGGTTTTTAAGACGGATTTCTGAGATTTTAGGGTGAGTGAGACTGATTTTGGGGTTATTGAGTGTAGAATAGTGATTAGGATGAAGATTGGGATTGATTTTGATGAAGGTTTTGGAAGATTTGAGTGAGAAAGATGGATTTTTGAGGGATTGGGGGTTGTTTGGTTGTGTTTGTCGTGAAAAACAAAGAAGGGTGTTGGGTGTTTGTGTTATGAAGAACACGGGCAAAGGCTAAAGCATAAAACGAAATCTGCGCTCGACGCAGGCTGCGTCCTACGACGCAGGCTGCGTCCTGCGTCCTACGACGCAGGCTGCGTCCTTCACTGCCGGATGGTTCTTGCTTTTTCACTTAGCAAAATTTTTGCTAAGTGATCCAAACACCTCCATACTTGCAAATTCACTTCAATGGTCCATAATAACCTCCAATATCTAAATTCCATCGATTCCCGAACTTTTTATCCGTGGCACGCATCCCGAGGCGGCCAAAAACTCGCAAAACTTCACGAAACCGTTAGTAACTTCAAAAAAATTTGTTTGATGCAATGTCTAACTAACTTAAAACAACTTAAATGCTAAGATTTAACAAAGACACTTCAAAGAAATATTCACAAGGATAGAGTATGTACATGTTTTGCCGTTTATTTAGAGTCGATGGCTCGACTTAGCTATTTCAAACTTTTCAACCTTCATAGACCGGGTCTTCAAGCAAGACCTCCTCTTCCCCCTCTCGGGTACATCCTTGGAAGTAGTGCTTGAGACGGTGGCCATTCACTTTGAGGAGCTTTCCATCCCCGGACCCCTCCACTTCAATTGCCCCATGGGTAAACACTTTCTTGACGGTGTAAGGTCCAAACCATCTTGACCTCAACTTGCCCGGAAAGAGCTTAAACCGGTTTTGGAACACAAGAACTTTATCACCTTCCTTGAAAACTCTACGGTTTATCATCCCATCATGCCATCTTCTTGTTTTCTCTTTGTAGATGGAAGAGTTTTCATAAGCATCTTGGCGAATTTCTTCAAGTTCTTGTAATTGAAGCTTCCGGTGCATACCGCTCTCATCTTGGTTTTGATTGAAAGATTTGATAGCCCAATAGGCTTTGTGCTCAACCTCCACGGGGAGGTGGCAAGCCTTGCCATAGATGAGACGGAATGGGGACATGCCAATGGGGGTTTTGAAAGCGGTCCTATATGCCCACAATGCATCAACTAGCCTCTTACTCCAATCCTTTCTATCCGGATTCACCGTCTTTTCAAGTATTCCTTTAATTTCACGGTTTGAGAGTTCGGCTTGCCCGTTTGTTTGTGGGTGATAGGCCGTGGAAATTTTATGATTCACCCCATATCGTTTGAGAAGGCCTCCAATCACTTTGTTGCAAAAATGGGTCCCCCTATCACTAATGATAGCCCTTGGAAAGCCAAACCGAGAGAATATGTTCTCTTGAATGAAAATGGCTACTACCTTGGCATCATCGGTGCGGGTAGGAATGGCTTCGACCCATTTTGATACATAGTCCACCGCCAAGAGGATGTATAGATAACCACCGGAATTTGGAAAAGGGCCCATAAAATCAATTCCCCACACATCAAAGATCTCACAATAAAGAAGAGGTTGTTGTGGCATCTCATTCCTCTTTGTCAAATTCCCCACCCTTTGACATCGGTCACAAGTTTTTACAAATTTGTGGGCATCTTTGAAAAGACTTGGCCAAAAGAAACCGCATTCAAGCACTTTTCTAGCGGTTCTTTGTGGCCCAAAATGCCCTCCACAAGCATAGTCATGACAATGATGTAAGATGGAAGGAATCTCACTCTCGGGCACACATCTTCTCACAAGTTGATCTTGGCAAAGTTTCCACAAGTAAGGATCATCCCAAGTATAGTACTTGGCATCTGACTTGACCTTGCTCTTTTGATGAGAAGAGAAATGGCTTGGAAGCCGCTTTGTCACCAAATAGTTGACCATGGTAGCATACCATGGCTCTTCCACTTGTATAGCATAAAGTGACTCATGAGGGAGACCTCCTTCAACCTCCTCAAGAGGGCATGATGGTCTTCCTTCATGGTTTAGCCGGCTCAAATGATCCGCCACCACATTCTTCACTCCTTTCTTGTCTTTTATTTCCACATCAAACTCACTTAGAAGAAGAATCCATCTCAACAACCTTGGCTTTGCATCCTTCTTTGCCACAAGGTATCTAATGGCGGCATGATCGGTGTAGATGATCACCTTTGTGCCCAAGAGATAAGATCGGAATTTTTCTAGAGCATAAATCACACCAAGGAATTCCTTCTCCGTCGTGGAATAGTTCTTTTGAGCATCATTCAAGAGGGTAGAAGCATATTGGATCACATGGGGTCCCTTGTCACTCTTTTGACCCAAAACCACTCCCAATGCATAGTCACTTGCATCGGTCATGATTTCAAATGGAAGATCCCATCGTGGTGCTTGAATAATTGGTGCGGTGACCAATCTCTCCTTCAAGTCATTGAATGCTTTCCTACATTTGTCATCAAAAACAAATTCCGCTTCTTTGTGCAAAAGCTTGCATAAAGGGTTAGCAATCTTGGAAAAATCCTTAATAAATCTCCGGTAGAAACCGGCATGTCCTAGAAAAGACCTAATGTCTCGGGTGTTAGAGGGATAAGGTAAGGTTTTGATGATGTCAACCTTAGCCTTATCCACCTCAACCCCCCTTTCCGACACTACATGTCCTAAAACGATGCCACTAGTCACCATGAAATGACATTTTTCGGAGTTTAAAATGAGATGGGACTCTTGGCATCGCTCTAAGACAAGAGCAAGGTGTTTTAGACATGCATCATAGGAGTCCCCATGGACGGTGAAATCGTCCATGAATACTTCTATGATTCGTTCTACATAGTCGGAGAAAATACTCAACATGCACCGTTGAAAAGTTCCCGGCGCATTACACAAACCAAAGGGCATACGACGATAAGCAAATGTACCAAATGGGCAAGTGAATGTGGTCTTGACTTGGTCCTCGGGTGCAATTGGGATTTGAAAATACCCCGAGTAACCGTCAAGGAAACAATAGAAAGCTTTCCCCGCTAATCTTTCTAACATTTGATCAATAAATGGTAGCGGGAAATGGTCTTTCAATGTTACCGCATTCAAGCGGCGGTAGTCAATACACACTCTCCAACCGGTTTGGGGTCGGGTGGAGACCAAGTCTCCTTGTGCATTCTTGACTACCGTCACTCCTCCCTTTTTGGGTACGACTTGAGTTGGGCTAACCCAACGAGAGTCGGAAATAGGGAAAATGATACCCATTTGCAATAGCTTAATTACCTCTTCTTGCACTACCTCCGCCATGGGTGGATTGAGCCTCCTTTGGGGTTGTCGGACCGGTTTGGCATCCACTTCAAGTCGTATCTTGTGCATGCAAGTCACCGGGCTTATCCCTTTTAGGTCCGCTATGCTCCACCCAAATGTTTCCTTATGCTTTTCAAGTAGTGATACCAATTTGCCTTCTTGGTCCTCGGTGAGTGTGCTTGAAATGATAAGTGGTAGGGTGTTCTTGTCCCCTAGAAAGATGTACTTTAAATGGCTTGGGAGGGTCTTCAACTCGACCTTAGGAGGTTGGATAATGGAAGGGAGGGGCTTGTGGAGTGGAATACTCAAAGCAAACAACTCGGATAGGTTTGCCAGTGCAGGACGCAGGCTGCGTCCAGTGACGCAGGCTGCGTCGTGACGCAGGCTGCGTCGTGACGCAGGCTGCGTCGTCCGACGCAGGCTGCGTCGTGTGACGCAGGCTGCGTCGAGCACTGCCTTGCCCTGTTTTCAGCATCTCTATGACGTTGATCTCCTCATATGTTTCTATTGGCTCTTCCTTCTCCAATTCTTCAAGACATTCCTGCACATCAAAAGCCAACAACAAGCGCAAACCTTCCTCTTCCATGTGGTTAGTTAAAGCTACCTCGAGTGGGTCTCTATCACAAAGTTTATACATTTGATTCACTAATGGCTCAAAGATATCCAAGAAGAAACAAGATTGATGGTCACTCGGGTGCCTCATGGAGTCATATATATTGTAAGTTAACTTTTTCCTTCAAATTCCATAGTCAAGCACCCGTTTGAAACATCGATCTTGGTATTTGAAGTTTTCATAAACGGCCTACCAAGAAGGAGAGGGGTGGCACTAGAGCTAGATTCCATATCTAAGACGTAGAAATCCGCCGGAAAGACAAGATTATCGACTTCCACTAGTACATCCTCTACCATGCCCTTGGGGTAAACACTAGACCTATCGGCAAGTTGAATGACTACCCCGGTCTTAGACAAAGGTCCTAAACCTAGGGTCTCATAAATAGATAGAGGCATGACATTTATAGAAGCCCCTAAGTCTAGCATGGCACGTTTAAAACTCTTTCCCCCAATAGTGCAAGGAATAGTGAACATGCCCGGGTCTCCACATTTCTTTGGTAAATTTTGTTTGAAAATGGCCGACACATGTTCACTCACCCTAACCTTATGGGTTCCCTTCTTTGGATTTCTCCTAGGTGTGCAAAGTTCTTTCAAAAACTTTGCATACCTAGGGACACTATTCAACAAGTTAAGGAGAGGAATGTTAACCTCACATTTCCGGAAAGTCTCATATAAGTCATTCTCCTTGGCATATTTCATTGTGCTTATCAAAGCACTAGGAAATGGGGCTTCCGGTATGTACTCCTCCACTTCATCATCTTCAATAGTGTCCTTGCTCTTCCTTGACTTTTCTCCCTTTGGGTCCATGCTATTGGATGCCCCTTTTTCATTTCTCAATATCTCTTCTTGACCCACCACCAATTCTCCTTGGTCTTCAATCTCAATGGTTTCCATCTCAATATTCTTCATCTTTTCCTTTCCTTTGCCAAGGGGGTGTACTTCCAACTCTTTGCCTCCCCTCAATGTCATGGCACTAGCATTTTCCCTTGGTGGGGGAATGGTTTGAGATGGGAATCTTGTGGAGCTTGAGGCTTGGGATTTTGACAAGTTTGAGGCCATTTGGGATAGTTGGGTTTCCAAGTTGTTCACCCTAAGGTTGTTAGCCTCCCTATCCTTCCTTGCTTCCTCTCTATCCCTCCTTGCTTCCTCCCTATCCTTCTCTTGATTGGCAAGAAGTGTTTGCAAGATGTCACTCAAGTTCCCTTGAGAAGAAGAATTCCCTTGATTTGGGTTTTGGTTTGGTTGTCTTTGGGATTGAGAATTATTTGGAAAATTTGAGTTGTTGGGTCTTGGGTTGTTGTTGTTGAAATTTCTTTGGGGGTTTTGGTTGAAATTTGTGTTTCGGTTTTGGGTTGGATTTTGGGCTCTCAAGTGATTGAATTGACCATTTTCAAAACTCTTTGACTTGTCTCCTCCCCACCCCAAAAGATCACGATTTCCCACTTGGTTATACATCCCTCCACCACTTGGGTTTCTAGCATTGTAGTTCCCATACCCCATGGCATTGACACTCTCCATGGTGGCTCCTTGCTCAATCATGATGTAACAAGTGTTTGTAGCATGGTCACCTCCACAATAAGAACATTCAAGCGGTTCGGGGTGTTGAGAAAATGAACTACCTTTGTTGACAACCAAGTTGGATACCAAGCTTTTGAGTTCACCCATCTCTTGCATGAGTTTGTGATTTTGAGAGGCATGAGAATCTTCCATGGAAGATACATTTCTAGAGCTTCCTCCCCTTTCATTCTTCCTCCCGTAGCTTCTTGTATTCATAGCCAACTTCTCAATAATGTTGTTGGCCTCGGCCACATTAAGTGTATCAATACCACCTCCGGTGGCGGCTATAATCATCCGTTGGTCGTTTTGGCATAATCCTTCATTGAAGGCCGTCAATAGATCATCCCCCGACATCCCATGATAAGGGCACCTTGCCACGAGGCTTTTGAATCGCTCCCAATAGTCATAGAGAGTTTCCCCCATATCTTGCTCAATGGTAGTGATGAGCTTCTTTGAATGGTTATGCCTTGAATCCGGGTAATATTTCTCAAGAAATTTCTTCTTCAAACCCACCCAAGTATTTACGGAATGGGCCGGAAGACAAAATAACCACTCCTTAGCGGCATCTTGTAGAGAGAATGGAAATGCCCTAAGCTTAAATTGATCTTCGGTCACTCCTTGAGGGATGGCCCCTTGGCATATCATGTGAAATTCGGCCAAGTGCCTATTGGGATCATTCCCCACCATTCCATGAAATCTTGGCAAATTATGAACAAAGAATCCCTTTAGCTCGAAATTGACATCCCCCATGGGAGGGTATGCGATACACAACGGTTGCTCTTCATAGTTTCTTGCCCGGATTTCACCAATAGTTCTATTATCTTCCATTTCGGGTGGGTAGATGATGTTCAAAGGTGGTGGTCTCCTAGGAGGTGATCTAGGTGGTGACACAAACACTTGTTCTTGTGGTTCTTGAAAAATATTGTTCTCAAACTCCTCTTCACTAGGCTCCCTCCAAAAGGGTCTCCTATAGAGGGGATTCGAAAACAACCAATTGGAAATGCTACTAGAAGCCGGGTCAATGTCTTGGTCACCAAGTCCTTCTTGTGACCTAGGCATAAACTCTAAAACACTTCAACAACACAATTAGTAACTTCAACACCAAGTAACCTACAAACAATACAAAAAGAAATGTTTGAAAAACAATCTAAACAAATTATGACGCTAACAAGAGTTTCAATTTGATAAATTAGCTAAATTGCCTTCCCCGGCAACGGCGCCAAATTTGACGAGCTTATTTTCGGGGTCGTTAATTCCGGAAACTAGCTATGCCAAATAACAATTTATAAAACCAAATCTAGACTCAAACTATCCTAAGTAAAGGGGTAGTAAGGGTAAGATAAGGATCGAACCCAAGAGAAGGCGGTGAATGCTAATAATCTAATCTAGACTCTTGCTAAAAACCGATTAAACAAATTAATAAATCTAACCACAAATTAAACACTAATGGAAACAAAGACTAGAATTACTTACAAACTATGATATTCACAATGGTAAACATGTAGATAACAAATAGGGAGAAAGTTTTTCATGAGAAAAGATTATCAATCCTAGAATCACCAATAACAACTAAATAATCAAAGATTCAAATAAGGAAAAACAACTTAGTGCAATTATCCCAAGTTCCCCCACAATTAACAAAGTAAAGATCCCTCCTTTCCTCCCTTCTCTAATTATCTATTGCAAACTTCTAAGAATTAGCCACCATGAATTAAACCATCCATAAATGACCCAATACAACTAAACCCATACTTATTAAACCATAAGCATAAATAAAGATGCAAGCTTTAAGCACAAAACCAAAGAAGCATGCTAGATTCATGAACTAAAACATTAAACCATGTTCTAAATACATAAAAACCCAAATTCCACTCAAAAGATTCTAACTTTTAAACCAAAGTTACAATCTTTCAAGTTGCATCAACAAATATCAAGACAAATCAACCAAATTCATCAAGACAATGCAAATTAATCAAACAAATAATTACTAAGATGGTTGGTCTTAACAACAATTCATTCAACAAAGAAAATCAACAAAGGAAGATGGAATTAAATAAAGAAGGAAGGATTAAAAAGTCTTACAATGCTAAAAGGGAAGAACTTGTTCAAATTACACTAAGCAAAAGGAGATTAGCTACCCATAGTCTTCATAATACAACCAATTTCTAAGGAAAAACCCATTACAAAAGCCAAACTTGAAGAACAAAAAGAGAGAAAAATGCTAAGGAAAATATGATGCTGTATGGTGAATGCTCCCTCCTTGCCTCTCTTCAGAAATCTTCTTTTATACCCTTGGTCCGCAAACCTAGGGGCCTTGAAAGATGGGCTTCCAAAAGACAAGACAAAAAAAGGAAGAAAACCCGTGCTGAGAGATGACGCAGGCTGCGTCCTACGACGCAGGCTGCGTCGTGATGACGCAGGCTGCGTCCTACGACGCAGGCTGCGTCCTACGACGCAGGCTGCGTCCAGCACTGCCCGATTTTTTGCCTTGATTTCCTTCTTGACTTTCGTTGACCCCATGATTATTTGACCTTGCCTTGACTTTCATTGACCCATTTGGCTTGGTCTTCAAACCTTGATGATTCCTTGCTAGCCCACTTCAAGTTCCGGGTTTTTGGGTCTCGGGTTTTCGGGTTTGACTTTTATTGACTTTCGGGATTTGACTCTTAAATTTGACTTAAAATACTAAATACTAACACTATTACAAAAACTAAAATTAACGTAAAACAAAGCTAATGACCCATAAAAAGTAGAACGAAAGACTCTAAAAGTTACTACTAGACACGACATTATTTGACGTTGTCACCTAGTAGAGATTCTCATGTACTTTTGGTCATGAGACAGGGAATGGGTTAGCTGTTGTCTCTAGGTCTGATCAGTCTAGGACTAGGATGTTTTCCTACCTTGTGGTATAGCCTTGAGTAACAGAAGTCGACTATTGGCTGTGCTAAGAACTTATGCCTGTTTCTAGACGTATTGGTCTTTCATGTTTGATGATTCTATGAATCTTAGAAGGTGAGATGCAAGCCGGCTAAGGTTGATAGAGTTTGGATTACCGGTTGTTAACTGATTCACATGATAGTTGTATGATTAGGGTAGAGAGTATCATGGCCATGTTTTAAATGTAACCTCTGAGCTAAAATACTAGCTTCCCTACCTCGTGGTATAAGTTGTTAACCGATTCACATGATAGTTTGCATGAGTAGCTTAACCTTCATATGATAGGTTATATGTTAGTTATTTGCTTCATAACATGAAAAGCATATCGTATATGTTAAGGTTTTGTATTTTCCATATACATCTCTTTTATGTTATTCATGTTTTATTAAACTCGACATTTCGTGGCTGGGAGAACTCGGAGTTACTCCCCACTGACTGTGGCTTCCGTGTTTATATTTAATGCGGTTGGCAGGTTTGTGATGCATACTTGGGTACATTGACGAGCTAGCGAGCGAAGTATTTACCTTGGACCTATATTCGGTTCTTAGGATTGTATATTATTATACACTCTTTTATTTCCGTATTTATACGGGAGATATGTCTCCCGTTTTGGATACTTCTTATGTATAATATTATTTCCTTTTTGTTATGAACCTTTTTCTTTAAGACACCTTTGTTATGATGAATATATTTAATGGTAGGTTCCGGTTTTAAAATTTACCTATTTTCACTAAAGTGAACCTATTAAAAACGTATTCTCATCTTTTATTTATTTAAATTAATTGTTTATCTTTCCGCAAATTCGAGGGTGTGACAGTTGGTATCAAAGCTTTTTTGCTCCCGACGCACGTTTGTGTACCCCTAGTATAAATAACTTGACCTTAATAAAATAATAAACTTGTGAGATAGAATGGTAGGATGGGTAGATTAGGATTTATGTTGTAGTCTCTTTGTGCTTGCTAAATGATAAGTAATAATCTGTGTTTTCTTTTACAAGATGCCTCCGAGAGTTGACAACGCGATCCTAGCAGCTCTTACTCTTATTATACAGAATCAGCAAAATCAACAAAATCAACAGCCGAATCCTATTCCTAATCCTCCTCACGACCATGAGAGACACGGAAGTTATACATGGGTTGCTTCACAGCTATCTAGGAGCAAAGCCAAAACCTATGGTGGTGAAGTGGATCCCATCGAGCTTTCTGAATGGATACGGGAATTGGAGAAGAACTTTTCTCTATATGATGTTCTTGAAACGGATAAAGTCCGTCTTGCTTCGCACTTCTTAGTGAAGGAAGCTGATCAGTGGTGGTCACTTACTGGCCCTACTTCTAAGTTGGAACCTGGTTTTAGTTGGACTCGTTTCCGTGAGCTATTAGAAACGAGGTTCTACCTTGATGGATTGAGGCAGCAGAAACTGAGGGAATTCATGGACTTCAAACAGGGAAGTCTCTCTGTTCAGGAGTTCACGACCAAATTCAACGAGTTGGCTTATTATGCCACTCGGCTTATTAAAATGGAGGAAGACAAGGCAATCTTTTACCTGGGAAAACTTTCTCCTCAGGTGAAGGGCAAGATCAGTAGGGGTTCTACTTCCTTTGTCTCTATTTACAAAGATGCTATATGGGCAGAGAGTTCAATTCGCGAGATTGCCGACGAGGCTCGTACCTCGTATGTTACTCCTAATGCTTATGGTAAGAGACCGTTGTATCCTACTTCTCGACCTTCCTTTTCCTCCTCTTACTCAAACAAGAGGAAGAATTTCCAGAGTGGACAAGCAACTCAGAGTAACCGTCCATTCGTCCCGAGCAACAACAACGATCTTAAGGGTCGTATCTGTTTTAGGTGCAAGATGCCTATGCATCCCGGTATTGGCTGTTTCAACAAGCCAATTGTGTGCATTAATTGTCAGAAACCGGGACACAAGTATAATGTATGTCCTGATAAGAAGAAGACAGCTTTTACACCAGCTACTTCTGGGAGACTGAAGGGTCGAATTTTCATCATGAGCCGCGCTGAGGCCGATGCTCAACCATACATTGTGACTGGTATGTTTTCCATTTATGAAATACCATGTTTAATTTTATTTGATACGGGAGCTTCTTTATCCTTTATTTCGATGAGACTATCCGATAAATTACCTCTCAAAGCTTCAATTGGAGAAAGTACTCCTATATCTTTACCGTCCGGAGATGTGTTTTCATGCTCTTATGTTCATTCGGACATTCCTATATCAATAAACGGATCTACTTTTCCGGCTAATCTCCTTCGGTTACCTCTTGAAGAATTTGATATCATTCTGGGCATGGATTGGTTATCTACATATCATGCTCGATTTGAATGCCGTGACCAGAGGATTATTCTCAAAAGCCCTTTAGGTACCCGTGTATCCTATCAAGGGGTTCGAAAACAGACCACTGTGAAACTCGTTTCGGCTATGAAGAAGGTAAAAGCTATCAAGAAAGGTTACAAAGCTTTCTTATGTGTTGTGACTACTTCTACCACTTCGAATTTGAGGATAAACTTAGGATGAAACTCTCCTAGTGGTTTTAGATTATGAAAGCTTAATGTTGCAATATCGTTTTGAGGATCGAAATAATCATAATGATAGTTGGTAGTTGTGGTTAAGAACTTTAGTGATTCTTTAAGTGTTACTTGGGAAATTGTGGTCTTTAAATGTTGGACCCAACGGGAATAAATACTTTGTGGAATTAGGATTTGATGACACAACTTGAGGAATATCGTCATAAGCGAAAACCGATGTATTGAGAGTTTGGAGGAGTTAAATAAATTGATTTACGGTCGCATTGCCCTATGATTGGCAAAAGTTAAGTGAGATGAGATTGTGTGACTAATCTCTTTTGAGGTTTTGTGATTTAACTTTTGAAGATGAGAAGGTTCATTTTTAATAACTTAGGATAATGAATTTTGGAATAAATTGGATCAAAGGATTTCATAGTAAGCCTCTTTTACCTTGTGGTTGTTAGCGGTCTTGTTTCCCTAATTATAAATATATTGATGGTGGTTTCCAATAAGAGTTTTGATGGAGCTAAGAAGATTAGAGTTCGTAATGAATCTTTCATGGGTTGTTAGTTTTGGAGTTTACCGTACCGATGGACCTTAGAAGATTTTAATAGAATTTGAATAATTGGGAGTTGTTACTCGATGTGTCATGCTTATGAAATATTTTGGTAGGAATCTGATGATTGAAAATGTTGAGGATATATTGCACTCTCTTGAGGACTAGATTCTGGTGCAGTTAGTGTTGTCGAGTTACGATCGACATTTGAATTATCATAGATGGAAGATAGTATTGTGGTTCATTCCTCTCTCTTCCCTCAAATTGATCCTTAGGCAATCCGCTACCTTTCAATCCTTTCCCTTTTTAGTCCTTTTTAATCGTTTGGGCGTACCTCCTATTATCACGATTTGTGATTTCGATGTTCGAGTCGCTCTACGTTCGTGTAATGTCTTCTTGTTGTGTTTCTATCCTTGAGAAAACTTTCAAAATCTCCTTCTTTCTTCCCTCTTTCTATTCGATTTATTCTTTCGAATATTCCGTTCCTTCTATCGAATATCATCTCTTATAGATAGATTATTAGAAGCTTTAGTTAGAAATTTTAGGCATAGATAGTAGAGTTATTACCTTTACTATAGAATTTTTGAACTAAAAGCTTTTGGAAATGTTTGATGATTTCAAGTAGTTTTACCGTCAAGGAGTGTTGAGACTCGTTATTGGAGACGTTCGATAACTAGTTTTCTCATTTGTTGATGCGAAAATGTATCTTTTAAGTCTTTGACTTGGGACGTCGATGTTCTTAACTGCAGACGAGAACCTTCCGCCCCATTGATAAGACCCTGTATTTTTATTACAAATATATTTTTTAAAAAGGTTTGAAATAGACTTACATATATGTCACATTCCTCCTTCTAAGTTTCGAGGACGAAACTTTTTAAAAGGAGGGGTGATTGTAACAACCCGTAATTTGAAAGACCGAAATTATATTTGAAAAATAATAAATTTAATTTATTTTAATTTATTAAGATTTATTTGAATTTATGATAATTTAATATAATTATTTAGAATTTATTAGGAATTAAAGAATAGGTTTTATGGTTTAAACCCGAACTTCATTTAACTATTCGCGAGTCAACTTAAGTCCCGAAACAAACCCGAAACCGACTCCTACGTGGACCCCACGGCCAAAGCAACCTCTTTCCCTCATTTGAGATCTTTTGATTACTTATTATTAAGCTAATACAAATATCTAAGATATTTGTAGCTTTATCAATCTGTCAGTTTAAATTACGTAACAAATCGCTTAAAAACAGACCCGATTTCTCCTTACTCCACACGCCTACTTCCTCTTGTTCCCTTAGGATTAGATATTTTTATTCTTTTGATTAAATTAACATAATATCTAATAATATCTAGATATTTACCATAATATATTTATAAAACCCGAGTCAATCCCGTAACAACAAGTTCAAAACCCGACTCCCAAAATCCTCTATAACTACACGGCCCAAACCTTCCCCCTCTTACTCACTAATTATCTTTTTACTTTACATTAAATCAACTTAATACCTTCTTTAATATAATCATAATCGTTCTTCGTGTTCTTGATCGTTCTTGATCGTTCTTGAGCAAAATCGTCACAAAACCTTCGTTACTTGGTCAAATCCGTCCTAACTTATATTTCTAGAGTCTCCTCTCCGCTCTTCATCTCCATGTACGTTTTATTTTCAATTCCGACAAAATCGTTTTCAACACTTTAATTGTTGAAATCAAGTTTTAATTCTAATAATGTTATTTTTGTCATTTCTTATAGGAGAAGATTATGAAGACGAGTTTGGTGACTCGTATATTTTAGAAGAAGATTAGTAGACGAGTTCTTAGGTCTTATTTTGGTGCTATTTGATTTTGTGCTAGCTAAGGTAACGATTCCGAGTTACTCGACGAATTAATGTCACATATTTTTGTTTATGTTTTTACTTACGGTTTTAAGTAGTAACATGTTAGGTTGTTATTATTATTATGTTGTATGAATTTTTAACATATTTAGTGTTTTTGACATGTTGGATGATTTGTTCATAATCATGATTTTTGTATGAATGATGGTTGAATTGGTTGTTAAAATGGATGGTTGTTAATTAAAACATGTTAGAAATAATTTGGGGTTGTTCTATGGTGGTGGCCGTGTGTGGTGGCTGAAAACCGGCCGGTTCAGGCCCGGTTCAGCCCGGTCCAGGCCGGTTCAGACCCGGTCTGGGTTGGTCCGTGATTTGGCCTTTGGGCTTGTGTCGATACTTGATTGTTTTGTTGTTGTTTTGACGGGTTTTAAATATGTTAAGCATGCGGGAAATATTAAGAAACGGTTTTAGAAATAGTTGACCAAAACCGGCCCAAACCAGGCCCGTGGGCCCAGTCCAGGTCCGGTTCATGTCTCGGCCCAGTCCAGCCCGGATGAACCGTGAGTCCCTCTTTGGACTTGTGACGGTTTTTGAGTTTAGTGTTATTATTATATCATGTTTTGGAATATTTAGCAAGTGGGAAATTTTAATAAGTAAATTATTTAATTAAACGGTTTTCATAATATTATTATTTCTCACATGTTAGAAATTATAGCATGAGATTGTAGTTTAATTTGATATCCTTTAAGTCAAGCGGGTTTCGTAAGAATTAATAATTCACATGTTAGAAATTAGAATAAAATCGCATGAAATGAATATGATGTTCTTATGTTCAAGCCTAAATGGCTAAGACTCTGTTTCTAGCCGGTTTGACCAAACGGGTTTGGTCAAACTACTATCTAGTCAGCCCCGTTTTGACTGATGACCCGTCGCGGGACTCGGGTCGGGGATTTGTCTTCAGGTAAGGTTTTATTTAATGAATGAATGAATGAGCCTTAGTAGATATAAGGCGATATGATATTTGAATATGATTTATATGCAATTAGTCACATGATAGGAAGTTTTTCCCGTGACTGTTTAATTGTATGATATATGTCGTGTTGACTAAGTACTCATAGAGAATTATGATTATATGGCATCTTGACCATTCTAATTCTAAATGAGCACCTTGGACCATGACATTGATAGGCCTTACTATCTTTAACGAGCATATGGAGTTCACAGCTTGATAGCTTTTGTGTTCCCGGCTTGGGGGGTTTATCTCCAAGCTGGGGCATGGCTGCCTAATTGCTTCCACTTTGGGAATGGAGCCAGCTTAAGTACTAGCCAACTCTGCTTAGGGGGTCGCCTAGTAGAGATTCTCATGTACTTTTGGTCATGAGACAGGGAATGGGTTAGCTGTTGTCTCTAGGTCTGATCAGTCTAGGACTAGGATGTTTTCCTACCTTGTGGTATAGCCTCGAGTTACAGAAGTCGACTATTGGCCGTACTAAGAACTTATGCCTGTTTCTAGACGTATTGGTCTTTCATGTTTGATGATTCTATGAAACTTAGAAGGTGAGATGCAAGCCGACTAAGGTTGATAGAGTTTGGATTACCTGTTGTTAACTGATTCACATGATAGTTGTATGATTAGGGTCGAGAGTATCATGGCCATGTTTTAAATGTAACCTCTGAGCTAAAATACTAGCTTCCCTACCTCGTGGTATAAGTTGTTAACCGATTCACATGATAGTTTGCATGAGTAGCTTAGCCTTCATATGATAGGTTATCCATGTTAGTTTTGTGCAGAACATGAAAAGCATATCATATATGTTAAGGTGTTGTATTTTCCATATACATTGCTTTTATGTTATTCAGGTTTTATTAAACTCGACATTTCGTGGCTGGGAGAACTCGGAGTTACTCCCCACTGACTGTGGCTTCCGTGTTTATATTTAATGCGGTTGGCAGGGTTGTGATGCATACTTGGGTACATTGACGAGCTAGCGAGCGAAGTATTTACCTTGGACCTATATTCGGTTCTTAGGATTGTATTATATTATACACTCTTGTATTTCGTATTTATAACGGGAGATATGTCTCCCGTTTTTAGATACTTCTTATGTATAATATATTTCCTTTTTGTTTGAACTTTTTCTTTAAGACACCTTTGTTATATTGAATATATTTAATAGTAGGTTCCGGTTTTAAAATTTACCGATTTTCACTAAAGTGAACCTATTAGAAACGTATTCTCATCTTTTATTTATTTAAATTACTTGTTTATCTTTCCGCAAATTTGAGGGTGTCACAGATTAAGCTTAGCGCTGATAGACGACTTGATCGTGCCTGTCGCAAGCCCGAAACAAAGATAAATTACCCAGACTAGACTAATAACAAATTAATGTAATTAAGGAAGTAGGGGTCGATCCTCAGGGAGATGGTGTTTCCTATGGATTGTGAATCGTCTCACAATTGAGTTTTATCTAATGATTTTCTGGGTTTTGGATTTTTGTGATGTCTAAACTAACGAAAGGCATAAATAAGAACAAAATAAAAACAAACTAGAATGAAAACAATAAAGCAAATGATAAATTAACACTAATGAGAAGCATCTAGGGAAGTAGGTTAACACATGTAGATTGACATATTAATGAAATTGGATTTAGGATATGCAAGCAATTCATTTAGCGTTCGTAAGAATGGTGTGTTCATTACAATCATAGATCAGATGGTCTAGTAGGCTTTTAGTGCGATTTACTAGGTCTTAATCCACCATGTCACGCTTTGTCTATTCAATTCATGTATATCTACCTTGGAAAAGAATTCCATACTAGTCAATGATTGTGATCAAGAATCGTCAACTATCGTTAAAGTCCAAACATGCATAGACACAATGTTTTAAAAGCATAATTTCCTTTATCCAATTATCATATTTTAATCAATCTAACATGGCTTCCCTACACCCTAGAAAGGTGACTACTCACTCATGATTATGTTTATGACTAAGATGATATTAACAATGAAAGTTAAGGTAAGCATATTTAGTCGATTTTGACAATAACTTAGACTCTCTATGTGGCGATAATAACGACGCTATACGACAATCTAAGAAATGAAACTATGATTATAAGAACATGAAAATGAATCTAACTAAATAGAAAATAACAATCAAATGGAAAGCAATAAAGAAGAATAAGCAAAGGATAAATTAGGAATACCTAGGTGACGATCAACGATGAAAGCGATAACAATAATATAAATCCCTCGCATACAAATACCGTACTTTGAATTACAACTCTTGAACCCAACTAGTAGATACAAAGATTGAAATTCTTATTGAACTACACTAATGTTTTGATATGAAGTGGACATAAATGAATTAAAACAAAAGACAAAAGTAGAAGATAAACTAAACTAGAAAGACTAAAACTTAAAAAGAAAACTAATAAGAAGATTGTATGAAATATAGGATTAGATTGTGTAAGATAGTGTGTGAGAGTGTGTGAGGCTAGAGCATCTATTTATAGTATTAGGGTTTCGTGGAGAAGAGGTCGGGCAATAAATACATAGGTCAAAAATAGGATGAAGGAGCCGCAATGCACGAAGCAGCACAAATACCCGATCGGGTACACACTTACCCGATCGGGTAAGTCGTCTTCTGGAAGCTCTTGACTAACGCTTCATCTTCCTTTGCTTTGACTTGACTTACAACATCCCCCTTGACTTATACAATCGGGTTTGTTGCTTGGATATGATGTAAAGCGATGAGTTCTCCCGTCTAATTGATTGGTCTTCCGACAACTACGAAACCGTCTCTCCTTCTTCTCTCTCTTAAGTTAGTGAACCTTCTTGAAATGCCTTACACATGGTCAAGCTTTCTTCTTTGAATCGTCGGGGTTCTAGGCAAATGCTCGGGAATATAGAAAAAGGGCGTACAAACGTCACTTTCCCTACATAACAAGTTAGAACACAGGAATTCGCCTAGAAGATGATATTAGCTCATAAAATGGCTTAACAAAGCACAAATGACATACAAAACCGAGCTAAACTGGGGGTTAAAATCATACAAATATTCACTTATCAAACTCCCCCAAGCTAAACCTTTGCTTGTCCTCAAGCAAATATAAAAAACAATACCAGGACAAGGTTGCAAGCATTGGCTACTATACCATCAGGAAACAAATCTCAACATAAAGCTTTGAAAACATAATGAATCATAACCCAAAAAGCAACGTGGGCAAGAATGATACATAAACATGGCTGAGATTTACATAACGGCGTGTAAGAAGGGATTTGAGTGATTAATTCAGTGAAGGAAACCGTTACCTGGAGGTTTTTGACAACTTCCATGAATTTACCGAACTAGGTTTCCTTATGATTTCTCCTCAAACGTTGGGGAAATGGAACTTGAATTTTGATGGGTTCCTTTTCAAGATCATCCTTCTTTTCATGCTTATCTTCCGCTTCCTTAGCGGTGGATGGTTGGGTTTCTTTTTGGCTTTCTACT
>JAIUZE010006076.1:0-17535 GCA_022085475.1 Heliosperma pusillum
TCTGTGGAAGTCGATTGATGGGGGGTTAACGATCCTAAGTCAAACAGTTGACTGATCGATCACATATGCGAGTTATAATGATACCTCGCAGGACAATTTTGTGACAAAGTTATGGAGTCCTCAATGTTTCAGAACATTAGGTGCCAGGTCGTGGATAGGACGTCCATAGTGTTCCTAGAGTCGATTTTTTTGACTATCGACTGTCTCTTGAGATTAAGGCAGTTTTTGGGTGACTTTGGTTTCTTTCTCATGGTCGACCGTAACAGGAGGCCAAGTAGATTTTTACTGGGTCATTTCATCTGCCCTGTATCTGCAGATTCGAGTTGAAGAAAATATCCAACCTTTATCAGGATATGATATTTCTCAGGGCCACTCGAGGAGCTGTAACTGAAATGCATGGCCATGCGCGAATATAGATTCGTTTATCAGTTGAGTTACTCTCTAGTCGGGGAAACCACTCTTGATACTGATCACTTGTAAACTACGACCTTTGTGAATACGGACTTTGCAAATTGGTTTACATTGAGTGGGAGAAATTTATTATGGATATGAGAATCGGTTATCGCACATACACTTGTACGGACAAGTGGAGATTGTTGGAGCCAGTGTCCTCCACAGTTAGTGCAATAACATAAATAAATCTCTGTAGGTCACAGGGTATTACTTTGTATAACAATTCAGGTGTTAACGTTATCAATAAACGGTTGGCTTGCTAATAGTTTGACGTTATGTCAGACGATGGCGGTGATCAACTGGTCCCTAAAGTCACACCTATAGGATGTGTTTGAGAGATGTGATTATTTGAGAAAATGATCATATTGATGCCCAAATTACATGACTAAAAGGTTAGTCAGTGTATTTGACTAAAAGGTTAGTCAATGTGATGATGAGACGATTATTTAATAATGATTAAATAAAGTTAGCTGAGACGAATTAACGGTAATTCGTAAATTGAATATAAAATGTTATATTTAATTGTTGTATATAATGTAAGCTAATTAAACATAAACCGTTATAATTAATTGGCCAATTATAAATATACGGATATTTATAACTAATGATGTATTATAGTGATGTCGGTCCATGACAAACGACGATTATAATATATTACATTATATTGGAAGCTAAGATAACCGAAACAAAGGTGTCCAGATACACTCTGTTTTTCAGTCAATGGGTAGTTATTTTGAGGATACAAAATCTCCTCATATAAACCCTAATGAGCCGTGAGACAAAGGATAAGAGGAAGAAAAATTCTAACCTAATTCATTTTCTCACTTCTGCCTCTCTATCATTCACACAAGACAAAAAGTTAACAGTAACTTTTCACAAAATACAAAACCTCCTTCTCATCAGTGAGATCGTGTAAGAGGTTCTCTTTCTAGCTAAAGAAAAGGGTATTTCTCGGAGCATCTTGGGTGCGACGATTAGGAGGATATCTACCTTGATATCTCTGTTCTTTACGTCTATTGCTAGGACCGGAGGTTGATTTCTAAATCTCTATTTTTCCTTGTTTTCGTTTATGACTCGCATAATCAAGTTATTGCTTTTTCGTTATAATCCTATAATAATTGTATTGTGGGAATACCGATTTCCCACAAAGGAGGAGTGTTTTGAATGAATGAGAGATGAATGAATTGAGTGGGAGGGATGAATGTATTAGTGGCTTAATTAGGGTGGTAGTGAGAGAAATAGATTAAACATCTCATTAATGACCATTTTCTTATTTTCATCTCAACCATCCATCACCAAGATCCAATGGCCTAAAAGAGGACTCATGGACTCAAGGAAATAAGGTGGACTCATTTGATGAGAACTTATCTGCAAATAAAGAGAGAGGGTTATGGCATGACAATATGACTATCCTAAAGGCATATTTATCTTGTCCTCCACCTATGTTGTTAAAAATCGACCCCCACGATAACACAACCTTTAAAGCTTTGTAGTAGACAAAATTGCAAATTGAACACAGCCCATAACATTGCCAAAGGACCTCTAAAGACGAGTTTAGAATACAATACTGGTGTCTCTAGTAGACCACACAACCAACTTTGTAAACAACATGAGCCAAGCATGAAAAATGCATATTCAACTTAGATAGGTTTTAATATTAATAGTGGACAATTTACTATATTTTCATTTGAAGCATTGTGAAACCCTAATTTATCCAAGAACTTCAACTAGACCTTCCCTGATAAATAAGAAAGTTCGGTTTCCTAAGTTATTTAATATCAAAACCACAAAGTAAAGACTATTTTATTAACTTTAATACATAACTAGTGTAGATCCGCTTTTTATATTGTGGTGTATAGAGAAATGAGTGAAATTTAGTATTAACACAAAAATTAATGTTAGAATCTATAGTTATTAACGTGTACTATTTATTATTTATAGATAGAAAAGTGTAGGTTTAACATTTTTTTTTGGTAGAATATATTGTTCTACAAATATTACAAATCTGAATCATAAGTAGGCCATTTGTGTAACCAAAAGTTTAACCAAACATGTTAATACCCAGGTTTTAGCTTAGAGTGATTTGAGCGTAAAAATTTCTAATTTCACCTATTTTTTTTAGTAAATAGAGGATGCAACCCAATAAATCTTATATATGAATATAATTTAGCTATCTTTTAAAAGGTAGATTTGTTGTGGTAAGATCATATACAATAACAAATATAACAAACTAATATTTTTATTAATTATTATACTCTAATATAGTATGTGGTGGGTCAAAGTTTTATTGATTGCATTATTTAAAATGGTTAATTATTAGAGGCCAATTAGAGGCAAAATCATAGCTAGTGAAAATTGGGAGGGAAAAATTTGAGCTTGACTTATTCTTTTAGTTGGGATGATTAAGTAATCTTACAAGTTTACAAATCATTAGGTAAACTAATACAACGGAAGAATTACAGTCACTAATCAAATACTAAAAAAAATAAATTAAATAGTCATAATTCACCATAAGACCCGTCACGTCGCGTAGCCAATCCCATACAAGCATCATGCAAGCCACAATTATCCACTTTACTAACCTGCAAGATTCACCGCTCCTCATTTGAACGGATATATAAAAAAAAGATAATAACAAGCCACCAATTTTAAAAGGTTAGTTGAACAACACACACACACATAAACACCAACAAGTAAACAAATAGTTGAGTACGAAAATATCACACACATCTCACAATATTATTATGACGTTATCACGCATCAACAATAGTCGTTTAACAAACAATATAAGTCACACATTGTTTCATGTCAACGCTTGACACCACCACATTCAAAGTACAAGTCTCCCAGTCACCGTGCTTAGCAAAAAATCTCCAGTCACAGAGCTCACTTCACAAACGTAAAAATCTCCCAATAAATGTAGCATTACAATTTTCCAACGATTACACAATTCTCCAAGTCATCGTGCGAATCACATTTGCAAGACATACCATCACATTAACATTCACATCATACCACACAATCATATTCACATTACAATATTCATATCCCCATCCATATCACAATCAAATACATCACTAGTGTCATCATATAACAATTACACAACCATAATATAGCATATTAAAAATAATGATTAGAATAAGTCCCTAACTTTTCGCAAATCTTCTTGTCTCAATAAAATCAAACTATAAACGTGCCTTAAAGAACTAACTGCCTAAATGACATCTAAATATACATATAATCATTAACAAAACCGTACGAAATAGTTTATTAACTAACATAATGATTTTTCCCAAATTCGAAAATCTAGGGTTTGGTCTCAACATAAATTGAATAAGGTGAGTAATAAAAAAAATACAAGACTAAAGGCTTAAAAAATAAATAACCTTAGAAAGATTGAAATATAATTTACAAGGTATAAGATCGAACAAAGTAGCCTTAGAAATAAAATACGAAAAATAAGATGAACTCCTTTCGCCTTCCTCTCTCTAGGTTTTGATTTGAATATAGAATTATGCAAATGGTGATTTCAAGATGAGTTACCTTTAGTATATATAGGTTAGAGTCTTAGAATAGGAAAATAGAAGGTCTTAAGTCTACCAACCAAAAGGAATCTAGTAAAAATAAAGTTTAACAACGACAGATTAACACGCACAATATGAACGCGCGGGTCGCGCGCGACTCGCGCCCTGGTCGCGTGCCTCGCGTGCCTTGTGCTCGTTTTGTGCGCGCCGCTCCTTTCTCGTTATGGGCTTGTATTTCAGCCTATATGCGACCTACACTTGTACAACCTTCGTACCATCCGACCCTTACCCACCCTTGAATCGGTTTTGGCATTGACTTCCGTTGACTTTGACTTAGCCTACAAAAGACAGAAGAAAGACATAAATTACAATCGAAAAGACATGTATTACAATCTATCCCCCTTAAAATGAAACTTGTCCTAAATGTTTGCACACAGTAATACTCACCGAAACCTGACTCCGTACTATTAACTACATGATTCCAACATAACCCTTAGACCGTTATTATCTCCACTTCGCCTTTTAATCAATCATACCACTAACTAACATGTCATTAAATATAAATTCTTAACACACCAACACCAATTATTTTACTAAACCACAAGCGTAAGTAGTAGTATTACACACCCCTCCTAAAAACGAACTTTGTCTCGAAGTTCTCTGACCACCACTACTTACAACACATTTCCATAAACTTTGAAACACAATACAAATAACCAATCATATGACATACGTAACCACTCAACCTTTATTTCCTCCAACACATCCTCTTAAACTACCTAATTAATCCTCTAACACATAATTTCCCTTTAGTTCACAAGTTATGCTTCAAATAACTCTAGATAACAACTCAACTTACCCATTATTCTCAACCACTACCTATAACCACGATCCACATTTACTTACTCAACTCCGAACACTCCATTCAACTATTTTTACCAAATGATTCCACAAACATATAACTATCAAGAATGCCTCAAAATATCAATCAACTACAATAGTATTCGTTTCAACAATTTAATCGAATGCCATATGTCCCACCATACTAAAATTATAGCACCTCCAACCAAAGGATGGGCCCAACCCTCGACTATCATTATTACTATGATTCGCTCCACCACCGTAACTCAATCCCCTACAAAAACTAGATCCTCTAGATGAGTTAATCTTAGATTTGGTATACCCCCTGTTTTACCGTTATTCTCACTCCCCTCATTAATACTCTCCACCTTCCTTTTCTCTTCCGTTTCCTTCTTAAGATCCTTAGTCATCATAGCCAACCTCTCCGTATATCCAGCCCTCGGGTACACTTCCCTTACAACCCTAACAACATTTGGCAACCTCGCGGGTAGCCACTTTAGTATATTCGAAGTAAACCCTTTCTCAAATATTACTGCTAAAATATCCAGATTGAGTTTCAAATATGCCACATAAGTAGATAGCTCCATAAACTGATTATGGTATTCCTCTAAAGTCATTCTTCTTTCATCTTAAACCGGTCTATCTCTTCCCTCATCTTAATCCTAGTATGCTCTAGCGCAGACTTCACCCTCAACGGTCCCTTAAAACTATCCTAAACGATTAAACCTCCTTCATTTTCCTAATAATACTATTTCATCCTGCCCTTATTGTTATATATATCACCACAATCCTGCTTTTACCCTTAAATAAAAAGTAGCTTGTTCCACGTGTAAATCTGCAGGACAATTAAGTACGTCAAAGATATTATCAAACTCCCTATGCCAGTCATCTAGGACGGATGATACACAACTCTCTCATACATAGTAGGTCAATGTCGTGCTATTGCCGTGCTCCTCGTTGTAGCATCCATAATTACGTCCTTAATTAGTTTTGTTCACATTCTGTAATGTCGTCATCAAGGTCGTGTTTATCTCTATCAATCTTTCTATCTTCTCAGGTGTCATAGATATTGAGGTACTCTTCTTTGGTGTCGTGGCCAAATCTAAAATAAGTAAAACACCACATGTAAACTATATTCCCAATCTCAGAAATTGGTCTACTTATAAACTACCCTATAATTTCATAGTCACTAATTCATTTTCTCCACAGCCCCCCAATACTTGTCAACTTTCTTCTTCATCGTAGATGCGATAACTCTAAAATCCTTATTATTTCTCTTACTCCACATACTTAATTGTTCAAGCACACGAGCAATGTAGAAAAAAAGTAGAATTACTAGAAACAAACAATGAACCAAAAACGTCTTCTGTTAAGAGTTTAAAATCTTCCAAGAATTTTACCCATGATTCTACAACAATCCAATCATAATCGATAGGACAATCAGAATTTTAAATTTCCTCTTCAATTGGATTGCCATATTCATCTTCAAACTCAACACTTGAATCAAGCTCATCGCCACGGGGATTAATCGGAACATCAATATCACCAAATGCATCCTTATATTTCAAGGCATTATTTAACATGGTAAACAAATAATTCAATCTAGTAGGACAATCAAGAGATAAATTAAATGTACATGTTTGCAGTACTGTTGTATACTTATTGTATACTTCCGAGCACATTGTTTAAAGTACTGTTTCCTATTTGGGGAACTCATAGCAAACTTAACCGCATACTTTACCTTATTTATGGACTTCTTATTATTTTTCAATCCATCCCATACAATGAGGTCATTATGCGGGATGCACATCTCGCATGTATATAATTCCCTCCTGCGACTAAGTTTTGCTTCCTTTGAAGAAGGTTTTTAAATTCTACACAGTCCATGTCGTTTGAACTAGCATTATCAATTGTCAAGGTGAACACTTTATCCTCTAACCCCCATAATTTAAAGCAACATTCAAGAACATTAGCAATATCTTTACCCTTATGACAGTAAATCGGGCAAAAGACAATGATGTTCTTTTGATAGTTCCAATCATTATCAAAAAAGTGGGTAGTTAAACACATATCCATGATTTTTTGAATGCTTGTCCATGTGTCAGTGGTAAATGATACTCTTTGACATGACTTTAGAAACAACTCTTTTAGTTTTGTCTTTTCATTCAAGTAAAATTGGTAAACATCTCGATCAATAGTAACGCGAGATGGAATATTAAATGAAAGACAAGTTACAGTCATAAGATGGGTAAACCCGAGTTTTTCAACAAACCTTAATGGCAGCTCATCAACCACAATCATATAAACCACAGCTTCCCTAACCTTGTTCAAATCCAAAGTCCAACCCATTAATTGACCTTCCCCGTCGTTACCAAATCTATCAAAAACTAGCTAACTTGATTTCCTTTTAAGTTATTTACAAGGGCATTAGGATTTGCAGGACAATTGTTCCATTGATTTTTTATATTTTTTGAACAATTTTTATTACCATCTGACACAAATTTTTTAATCTCATAATAAATACATTCAGACATTTGCTTACCATGTTCCATGTAATCACGAAAATGCACCCTATAACAAGCTTTCCTATTCGCGCCTTTCAGCTGGAGGTCGAGGGGGTAACAAAGCTTTCCTTGATTGCTCGTAGGTTCTGCTATATAATCATCTTCACTTACATGAATTTCATCACCGTCTAAATTAACGCAAGATATTTTTCTTTTGTGTACTGTAGTCGCCATCTACAATATGTAGAATAAAACTGGTTAGAAAACAACCAAGATATAATTCAAAATTTATATGCAGACGATAATATAAGAATATGCAATAAATATTACTCTACTGAATATTACTATATTCGAGTTCCTAAATAATACTTCCTCCCTTCAACTCCACTCTACCAAAAAACTTTTTCACATTTGTCGAGACGTGTTTTACGCGGTAAATATCGTTAGCTACGTGTTTGCAAAAATTATAAAAGTTAGATATTAATAATGTACTCGTAAATATGAATCAAACAAGATCACACATGAATATATTTTTTACTTATATATTGAGAGAAAATTTCAATTATATGATCACTTGTGAATAGTGTACAAAAATGAAAGTGGTAGAGTGGAGTTGAAGGGAGGAAGTACTTTACAACATCAATAGGCCATAGAGGCTATAGCCCATAGCACTTTAGCGCATTCTAATGAATGGTCAGGATAAACAATTTGCACATACATGAATACATCCATAACACTTGTGCAGTGGTACACTAGTTCTAGTTATCCATGTCGAGCGTGAATTTCAATTGCTATGCTAGTATGCTACTCTCGATTTCAAGTTTATATAATATACAATACACTAACTGTACTGCAGATCTGCAGTAGAACTAATAGAATTAGTACGACACTTTAGCAATACACTAGTACTAGATGTTGGATTTTATGATCCAAAATTAGTTATGTTTGTTTCCTATTAATAAGTTGGTGGTCAATGAAAATCCTAATAATATGGATATGTATAAATAGTTAGTGGAATAACTTACTTAGTAATGCACAACATATATGTGGGAGTGTCTTATGCATCATGATTTAGTGTGCATTATTATTGTTCATGTATGCCTATATAACGGCTTAGCATTGTGTTATTAATTGAGATAGTTTATGAGCAAGTTTATCATATTAACTTCTCCCTTTTCCCACATTTATATTCTCCCTTAAAAATTCTACATTGTATTAGAGCTCTTGAGACAATGTTGACAACACAAGTCATCTCCGTTCAAGTGGCCAGGTTCGATTCTAATATTGGGGCGATCTAAAAAATTGTTGAGAGCAAGAAAATGTTTTTTGTTTGATTTATTTCCGCATTGAAAAAAAAGAGTTTCACAGGGAGTGTGAAGTGTTTTATAAAAAATAAATGGTGAGAAAGGTTTGGTAGAGAAAATGGCTCTACCATATTTATAGTGAACAGAAGTGCTTCACATATTTATGGTGAGAAATGCACGATATTTGAAAGATAGAGAGAAGTGCTCTATCAAAATTTTGTGGAGATCAAGTGCTCCAAATGATAGTGGGTGATGATGTGCATCAACAAGGAGGTGACGAGAAGTGCGTCACAAAGTGAAGACAAGGGTGTCACAAAATTGCAGAGAGAAAATTAAAGTCTATTTGATTGAGCAATTTACATATTCTGGAGTCCAGGTAAGGAGACTCATGTTAAGTCACGAAAGGAGACTTTGTTTCAAATTGGGTGTGGAGCCTAACATGTGCGGGTGCGAAAAGGATTGCATACTGTTTGAAGGTAAATTGCTCTTGAGTGAAGATATAAGGTGTTAACGAGAAGGCAGTTACGAAAGTAATTTCCCGAGTGAAGGAACATGCTTCACTATATGTGGCTAGGTTGTAGTAATCAAAAGCTAATGATCCTTGAGACTCGAGGCAAGTCTAAAAAATGGTAAGTGATGTGAAGTCAGTTTAGTCGAATGCAAGCATTATCTTGGAGCCCAAAGCTCATGAATATAACCGGCAAACAAAAGCAATTATACAAATGTCTCAAACTGGTTTGAGCATGTAAAAGACGGGTAAGCAAAAAAAAAACCCCCGATCAAGTATTTTTGGTGGTACCGAAACAAGGTAGTTGTATAATTTCAAGGAGGCATTATCTTGCGAAGATTTTTCATCTTATAGGTATGGATGAAGTTTGAAGAAAACGAGAATATAAAGGACTCGTGATATTTGGTTACGGCAAAGGACGTAACAATGAATATGGTTCAGCATGACAAGAACTCGAATGTGGATCCGACAAATTTGGATAAAGGGAGTGTGTTGGATTTTATGATCCAAAATTAGTTATGTTTGTTTCCTATTAATAAGTTGGTGGTCAATGCAAATCCTAATAATATGGATATGTGATAGTTAGTGGATTAACTTACTTAGTAGTGCACAACGTATATGTGGGAGTGTCTTATGCATCATGATTTAGTGTGCATTATTATTGTTCTTGTATGCCTATATAAGGCCTTAGCATTGTGTTATTAATTAAGATAGTTTATGAGCAAGCTTATCATATTAACTTCTCCCTTTTCTCACATTTATATTCTCCCTTACAAATTCTACATGGTATCAGAGCTGTTGAGACAGTGTTGACTACAAAAGTCATCTCCGTTAAAGGAGCCACGTTCGATTCATAAAATGGGGCGATCGAAAAAATTGTTGAAAGCAGAAAACAAAAATCACATATTTTTTTGTTTGAGTTACATGTGAGCCACGCATCCCTTGTACCGATTTATTTCGCATTGAAAAAAAAAATTTCACAGGGAGCGTGAATTGTTCAATTAAAAATATATGGTGAGAAAGGTTTGGTTGAGAAAATGGTTCTACCGTATTTATAGTAAAGAGAAGTGCTTCACATATTTATGGTGATAAGTTCACCCTAATTGACAGGTAGAGAGAAGTGCTCTATCAAAATTTTGTGGAGATCAAGTGCTCAAAATGATAGTTGGTGATGATGTGCATCAACAAGAGGGTTACGAGAAGTGTAACACCCGCAAATGTACCCTATTTTTCTAGTAAAAATATTTTACGGATACTTTTCAGCGAAATTTAGTTTTAATTTAGAATTTAATTTTCCGAGTCGAATTTAGAATTTCCGAGTTCGTATTTGGAATTTCCGCGATATTCCATGTGAATTCCGTCTTAAGGCGAGTTTGACTTTTGGTTGACTTTTTCCTTATACAACTCATACTCCCCCCTTAACCTATTTTTCATTCAACACAAATCAAACTTACTTCTTCCTTAAGCAAACGAAAACCCTTGCCTCCATAATCTTTCCATTCTTAGAATCATCGTAGCTCTCTCGTTTCTTGTTGAAATTCACGTAAGTTCGTCTTATTCTTCCCCTCTTAGCTTCCTCTATCCGTATTGGTAATAAAATTACCGTCTTTCTCGCTTTTTAAATTATCCGTCTTTCTTAAGGTGAATTATTTTCATCTTTTATTATCTAATTGTATGTAGGTGGAGACTAGGAAGGTTTAGAAATTGATTAAAGACGCGTAAAGGTAACGGTGAAGGGTTACTCAGTATCATTTACGTGTTTTACATGCTTTATATGCTAGAATTCGTATTAGATTACGATTAGTAAGTTTAGGAATTATGTTATGGATGATGATTGTTGTTATTTGATGATTGTTGATGATGAATATTGATTGTTGATAGTTAATAGAAGTGAATTATGATAATTGGAAATTATAGAGTTGTGTATGTTGCTCACGGGTTGATGTAGTCCCAGTCAAGTGCCCGGCCGCCGGTCCAGTGGCCGGCTGGGAACTCACTGCACCGACCCTTTTTCGTAGAATGATCATATCTCCTTCGTTACTTGCTTGTTTTGGGCTTGTGACCTATCGTTGGAACCGTAAGAGGATAAGCTATCACCTCGACTTGGAATTTATGCATTTGCATATATAGAACTCTATTTATGACCGTTTTAAGTGGACCCTTGTTTTAATTAGTTTCCAAACTTACTTTTTGTTGGTGTTGTGCTCCGAGCCGGGGTACCGGCCGCCGGCCTCCACACCGGCCTGGAACACGGCTGTGTTTTTCTCTTATAATTTCTAAAACTCGTAATTTAAAATAGTTCACATGGTTCGTTTATCGTATAATTTTACGTAGTGACTTATAATATTCATGTTTTGGATATATGATATTTCATTCGCTTGTATCACATGTTTTGTGACGGTTTTTGCTATGTCCCACTTTGAGTCGGTTTTACAAATGAAACGGTTTGAGCACTATTTTGTCTTGTCCTTTGTACTCTCATTCCCTTGGCTACCTCCACGTTCGTAAGGATGGAATGTCGGAACGAGGAGGTATCCTACTGCTTAAATGCATGTGTTAGTGGGCATACGACGACGTTGTTGTGAGTTGAACGCTATGCGTTGATCGACCCGGCCGTCAAATGTTGTGTACTTGCGAGGTGGTGTTATTTGCATGTAGCGTACCGTTTGTTATGAGGCTTGTGCTCTTTTCCGCCTCTTTCGTGAATTGATCTACCGAATTTGGGGTACTCGGCGTCTATGATTGACCGAGTCTTGGATGCGAAACGTTTTATCGCATGTCGAATTGGAAAATGTGATTTCGAGAATCTGTCGAATTGGAGCCGTTTTATTATCGTTCCTACCAGAAGGAAATTAGTCTACATATATGAAATGTAGCATCGTGTATGCGTTCAGGGAAATGATGTATCCCGTGGATGCCTTTTAATCATAACTTGCCATGTACACGGTGCTAGTGCGTTTCATTTACCGTGAGAGATGTCGTCTTTGTCTCGTCGTTCTTGAATGCGTGATTTCATGACTTATTATTCATGGTCATTGCATGATTGGGCATCGTCAGTGTATTGGTATGTTTGGATGAATGATTATATGATTGATCATTGAATGACTTGGCATGGTTTGTTTGTCGAGTCTCAATCTTATCAAACTTATACCGCTAACGGTGAGATGTAAGCCCTAGTGAGCGTATTCGGTTGCCTAAGAGTGTCTTCCCCGAGTCTTTGTATAACATTATGGATTCGGACTTGTACCTCTTATGCTCTTATCATTATATATTGATTTGCCTATCTATTCTTATCGTATTTCACATGTATATCTATATATGCATGCTTCTACTTTTGTATTTCCTTCTATGTACGTTTAATGTGATATGGCTGTGAGAACCCGGAGTTACTCCCCACTGACTGTGGCGTCATGTTTTTCATGGATGAACAGGTTGCTTGATTGGATGGCTTTTTGCTTGTGGTATTTTGGGTTCGGGTGTGAGCTAGCGGGCGTTGTCCCTGGATGAAACACCTCTAGACGTTTATTAGCTAGTTTGCTAATCACTTTGATATTGATAACATTTTGAGAGCCTTCGTCTCTTTGTAGTATATTCTATTTTGTTTGTAATTATTTGACATTCCTCGTATTTCTATCTTGCATGTAAAAAGTTTCAAAAACATCGTATTTTCCGCTATATAAATCACATGCTTGTTATGTTTTATTTCCGCATTCGCGAGGGTTGTCATAGTTGGTATCAGAGCTTTATCGCTCCCGACGCACACACGTGAACCCTAAACTTAAACTACTTGACCTTGAAATAATCAATGAGAGATGGGTAGAAATTAAGGACTTTACTTGGTAGTCTTTGGTGTACTTGATGTTTGTTAGTTTCTAACTTGTTTGTTGATTGTGTTGAGTGATGTTATGTTTGTTTGTATCTACCGTTTTGAGGTGGATCATTGTGTTACCTAGAAGAAGTATCCTCTACCGAAGAGATTGAAGATTGACAAGCCTAATTGAAGTGTATTTCTTCCTCATCTTGAATTCTCTCGTCCTTATTGTATTATGCTCTCTTCCTTCTATCTAGGTGCTTCTTTCTCTTCCATCTTGTTTGCCTCTTGGAAATTACTCTTGATAGTTCCTCCATCTTACCATTGGTATCCTTACCTTCCGCTTGTAACATTTTTGTGGATGCCATACCCATTTGTTTGTGGTATATTATACTTGGTCGGAAGAACTTTGAATTTTGTGGAATATTAGTGATTGTTAGAATGAATTTGTGATTTGAGGAAAATGGTGTAGATCTAAATTCACCCTATATTGATGATTGGTTGTAACTCTAAGGAAAGGTAGTAAGATAAGTTTGATGATTTTAATGCTTGATGCTTGCCATGACTAATGTGTAGATAGTTCATGGTATTTGATGGTGTAAGGTTGAATGAGTTGGCTAGGACTTCTTAACCCATTAGTGATTTAATCTTTTGAACTTAGGAGTTTAGTAATATTAGAGTGTCTTGAGGATCATATCTAAATTGGAGCTAGTTGTTCTAAGTGAGAATATTTGGATGATACCTTGAGGTGTAAAACGCTTTTGAGACTAAGTGACTTTTTGTGGATTCTAGTGTATGTGTTAGAATATACGCTTGGTGGAAAAGTACTTGGCTATAATTCTTGGATTTAAAAATATGACCTTATATCATAGTATCGGAGACTTGGTTGAGGTAGTAAGTCATCGTGATTGATTAAACCATGTTACTTAAGGATTATGGTCATGAGTGGAATCTGATTAGATTGGCAATGTCGGTGATACCTTATGATGTTGATAATGACGTTCTGTTCGGTGTTCTATCTTGTGGGCCAAAGGAGTTGAAAAAAGATTAGTATCGAGAATTCCTTATTAGTTCTTCGGTTTTGAAACCTTTGGGAGTGTGTCAAATTTTGGAGTTGAGAGAATGTTATTAAGTTTAAGTTGCAATTCCGAAATTGGGATACCGTGTTATATGAAAGTATGGATGAATTGGGTTGTAATCGATTTGTTAAAACTAGGTGTACCTTACTCCGATGATTTGTGGTACGAGGGTCCCTTGTAAGAGACCTTTGTTATTGAGATGATTTGCTTTGCTATCGCCCTGAGTTTGAAAAGGGAATTTTGTGGATTAAACCTTAAACCTTTTTCTCGTGCCATTATCCCTTTCCATTTCCTTTCATGCAAGTTCCTACTAAGCCCGATTCCTAGGAAATTGTTTTCTCTTATCTCTTCCTTTGCTTGGCTACCTTCATAGCTATATCTATCCAATATCTAGCTTTTGGCTCCCTGCCTCTAGCGTTCCTCTAATTTTTGTCCGATCTTATCGCGTTCGTGTTTCCCTCGAAATCTCCTATCGTTTCCAATGTCATGGTGTCATTGTCTTTCCTCTGGTGAGATGATTAGGTTGTTAGCTAGCTTCGTGTTGATTTTGATCATGAATAGGATTGGGATTTAAACCTTAGGATGAATCTGTTGGTGGTATTGTACTCTCTTGGTGGCTTCATTTATTGAGCTTGCTAGTGTAGTGCTATTTTGGGAATCAAGTTGAGCGAGATGATATTCGTTGTTGTTGAGTATTATATCGGTTGCTTGGGATATCATTTGGGAATTAGATGTCTCTAATTGGTGGATTCTAAAAGAGACTTTGCTTTAGGGTAATTGAGTTGGTACCCAAAGTTTGAGGAGTTTTGTCATAAATGAAAATCGATTCATTTTGAGTTTTAGATGATCTAAATGATTTGAATGGTTGTCTGATTTCCAAGTGATCGGTCATTTGTGGTTTGGAATTAGTAATTCTCTTTTATTCTTAAGGAACCGTAGTTTGCTAATGTGACTATTTATATTTGAGGCTTTGAGCGTAGTAATGATCGAATTAAGGATGTTAGGGCGTATTAAAGAATTCTTATAAGCGATAATGGATTGTGGATTTTCCCTTGTCGTGAGACTTTGGATGAGACTAGTTGGATCTTAGATAATTATGTTTGGTTGCGTGGATTGTGTTTTGATTTTCGAGGATGAGAAAGTTCATTGTAAATTTAGGATAATGAGTTTGAAGTAAATTGGATTAAAGGATTTCATGGTAAGTCCTTTACTTTGTGGTTGTTAGCGATCATGTTTCCATAGATAAATATTTTGTTGGTAGTTTCTAGTAAGAGTTTTGATGAAACTAAGAAGATTAGAGTGCGTAATAAATCTTTCATGTGGATTGTTAGTTGTGGAGTCTACCGTGCCGATGGACCTTAGTAGATTCTAATTGGATTCGAATAATTGGGATTTGTTACTCGAAGTTTCGTGATTATGGAATATTTTTGTAGGAATTCTGATGATTGAAAATGATGAGTTGCAAATTGGGTAAATTGCATTCTCTTGAGGATTTGGTTTATTAGTAGAGTTAGTGATGTCGAATTCTTGTAGATTTTCCTGCCGACTTCATCGTGATTCTTCCTATCCCTAAGAGTTCGATTTGTTTCGTTTTGCGTGTCTTGTATATAATTTGTTATCGTGACTTGTGAACTTGATGTTCGAGTCGCTCTATGTACGTATAATGTCCTGTTATTTGATTTTATCTTTGATAAAACCTTCAAATTTCCATATTATATTTCTAATTTAACGTTTCAAAGAAGTCTAAAGATGGTTTGTGTACCCTCTTTATGGAGAAAATGGATTTCTTTTGCTTTTATATTTGGATTTTGCGTTTGGTTGGATGTTTGCACTTGTTATTGGAGACGTCTGATAACTAGTCCTGCACTTACTAACGTTTGTTTGATTTTCGATTTCACTATTTCGACTTTAATTTGATTTGGATAATTAGAGTACTCGTTCGCGACGGGCACTCTTGTGATTCGTAAATAAAGTTTCGCACTTACGAAAAATTCTCCTTAAACCCTTTTCGAGATGAACCTCGTTTCATAAATGTTTCCCTTATAAAAGTTTTCGTATTAATTTTGAAAACCGATTCTTGTTCTTGATACTTTTATTTTCTACTCTCAAGTTTCGAGGACGAAACTTTTTAAAAGGTAGGGTGATTGTAACACCCGCAAATGTACCCTATTTTAAATAGTAAAAATATTTTACGGATACTTTTCAGCGAATTTTAGTTTTAATTTGGAATTTAATTTTCCGAGTCGAATTTAGAATTTCCGAGTTCGTATTTGGTTTTTACGCGAGATTTCAAGTGAATTCCGTCTTAAGCCGTCTTTGACTTTTTTCTTGACTTTTTCCCTCATACTACCTCCTAACCTAATTCACTCTTACACAACTCAAACTTACTCCATCACTAAGAAAACCAAAACCCTTGCCTCCATTTTTGATCCAAGCTTAGAATCGAAATATCTCATTCGTTTCTTGCTCAAATTCACGTAAGTTCGTCTTATTCTTCCCCTCTCATCTTCCTCTATCCGTATTGGTAATAAAATTACCGTCTTTCTCGCTTTTTAAATTATCCGTCTTTCTCAAGGTAAATGATATTCATCTTTTGTTATCTAATTGTAGGTGGAGACTTTCTAGAAATCGATTAAAGACACGAAAAGGTAACGGTGAAGGGTTACTCGATATCATTTACGTGTTTTACATGCTTCTATGTTAGAATTCATATTTAGAATACGATTAGAAAGCTTAGGATTCATGTTATTGATGATGATTGTTGTTAGTTGATGATTGTTGATGATGATACTTGTTGTTTGTTGAGAAGTGATATGAGAATTGATATGAGAAGTGATGATTTATTATAATAGTTGATGATGGTTGAGTTTAGAACAAATTGGAGTTGTCTTGACCCAAGTCACGGTCGTGAAACTCATGTCACGGGCGTGAAATAGTGGCTGATCAATTACCCTTGCGTAACAGAGGGTTTCACGGGCGTGAAATACAAGTCACGGTCGTGACTTGTGCAGTTTCACTGCACTGACCCCTTTTCGTAAAATGATCATATCTCCTTCGTTACTTTCTTGTTTTGGGCTTGTGACCTATCGTTGGAACCGTAAGAGGACAAGCTATCACCTCAACTTAAAATTTCTGTATTTGCATATCTATAACTCTAGTTATGACAGTTTGAAGTGGACCCTTGTTTTAGTTAGTTTCCAAACTTGTTGTTTTGAGATAAGATCTATGTTTCCTATTTATTATGCTTCTTAAACTTGGTCTAATGCTTATGTATCATGTATTGATTCATTTTTATCATAGTTAAATTTATATAATTCCCTATTCTCATGTTTTGTGACGGTTTTTGGTATGTCCCACTTGAGTCGGTTTTTACACATGTTACGGTTTGAGCACAAATTTCCTATGTGCTTTGTACTCTCATTTCCTTGGCTACCTCCACGTTCGTAAGGCTGGAATGTCGGAACGGGGAGTGTATCCTTACTGCTTGATTG